>JAEQBH010004180.1:0-194342 GCA_016808115.1 Tetrastigma voinierianum | reverse complement strand
AAGCTTAGCATGACAAGCATGGCCCGGAAGAGTTTGGCCCGGGTTAGCAAGTCTTGTTGTTTCAATTCTAGTGAAACTCTTCCTTAAGTTAAGTCAAAATGGTCAGGTTCGTTCATAGCGGTTCAAGTATTTCCCTATGGAGGTGTTGAGATAATGCATCCAGAGAAGGGCCAATTCCATACAGGAAGATAGGACACCATTCTAAGCACACCTGGGGTAGGACAGTAAGGGTGTGGAAGGTCACCAACAGTTCAGTTATTTTTTTTCTTGCCTCAGTGCCGTACATTGTAGGAATGTCGAGCTAACGACGTTAAACATAAGCTGGGAAGCAAGTATCGTGAGATCCCCTTCTCCTTTGAACTTGCATTATTTTTTGTATTTTTAATTACTCTTCGATGCATTTTTTGCTTTTGGACTTTCTGCTTTTGTTGTTCTAATATGTTTGTGAGTTTTTCAGGGCTGCCGATGGGTGCAAACACTATCACTAAGGGGTTTGCAGGTTTATTACAGTGTGAGAGGGCCAAGTTCGTGTTTTAAAAAAAAAAGAAAAGAAAAACTAGGACCATACTTTCACAGTACGCCACCTTTGTGGAATTTCACGACACTCTGTAGGAAAAAATTTGTTTCTAACTTTGGTGCGACGGCTTGAGACATATACTCTGCATAGCCTCAACCGCCGTTGCATAGAGCCCTACCTTGTGTGCTTGAGCACAATTTTTAAGTATATAAATTCGACCGGCTGTTCATTTCCTCCATGGTTTGGATTCCCTCCTTTCATCTTTAGTCTTTTAAGTGCTTGCAGATCTCCACCTTGGTATGTACGGCGTAGCCTTGTTGCTTGATTGTGAGTCTCCCTTTCGAGCAGGAACATTAACTCTTATTTTTTGGGCCATTGATGGGCTCGGATCCCGAGATATAAAAGGGCAGTGATTTCGAGGCAAGAAGGGGGGGATTAGAGGTGAACTGAAAGCAAGAAGAGATGGATAGGGAGAGATTGGCAAAGACGGATTCCAAGAGATCGCGAAGACGGCTTCTCCTGTATTTCTTTTCCTAATTCGTTTGATGCTAAAAATCTTTCATTTTGTAATGAAAATCACTATGAACTACTTTTCTCTCTGAGGTTTCATCAACTAACTGCACCATTATGGGTTAATACTTTAATTGTGGTTTATTTAATATCGATATGAATATCTATGGTTGCTTTACTCCTGAATTTAATTACATGTTATTATTTGGCCAATTGTGGCATGTTAATGCTAGGAGTCTGATATCATGAGAAGATGATTCGTAGGGACATTGATAAAGCAATACTTGGTCAATAAGGGAATAGAGATATCTCTCATTCCAAGTGTAGCACTAGTGTTTTCACATTCATGCATCATAGAATAAGGGTGAAGCAAGGTGCGATACACCCCACTGAGATAGGCAGCTATATCTCGAGAGAGAGAGAATATCTTGTAGGCATGATCAACCCTCGCTAACATAAATCACTTATGGAATGTTAAATAAATCGCTGTCTGATTAAATCCATGTCGGGTGTGGTAGGCGAAAACCCTAGGTTTCTCATCATTACCTTAAATCAAAATTTTAATATTAGACTTTCTTGAAATCAGTTAGTTTAGTCATAATTCGCTATAGGACTAGATCCAAATATTATTTAGATCCCTTTAAGCGTGTGGCACGCTTCTCTTCGTGGGAACAACATGAAGCTGCCGCTACACTCGTGAACTCGTGAGTATACTTGCGCGCGGTCTCTGGTTTACCAGCTATTTGCACTCGCAAGCTTGAGTCACAGTTGTATCATTTGGACTCAGACAGGACTGAGAAATTGCAAAGTGAGGCTGCATTTCGGATCAGTGCAGTTGGGTTCAGATACATTTTGGGTTTGGAGACATTTTTTGTTATTAAGTACCAGGTTGAGTTTAACATTAAATTGAGTGATTCAAACTCTGAGTAAACTAGACGTCTAGGAGAAAAAATCTATTTGAAATAAGTGTATCCAAATTTAGTTTACATTGGACCCAAAAAAATTCGTCAAAGTAAGGGAATAATTCTGTCCTTGAAGTCTATCTCGAGGGCAGTTCTATGAATTAGTGATTCCCGGTTTTTTAAATCATAGCAGGTTATACTAGTCAGTAGGATGATTCAGAATTTATGTACAAACTGAATGGGAGAGACAAATTTCATGAAAATTATAGTCAAATTATGTCCTCTAACTTCTCAGAAAATTTTCAAATATAAGACACAATTCTAGATTATGTTCTGGAAATTGTCGAGAGCGATTAAGAATGTTTAGACCACATCTCCTAAATTAAAGTCCTAAATGGCATGATGTTTGAACCATAAGAAACTTGAACATAGGGTATATTAAGTTAGAAGATCACTTTCTCTAACAATCCATTCTGGGAGTCAAATTGTAGTCGAAAATGGACTTAGGAGCGACCTCAGGCTTGTTCGAATTAGAATTGGTTATGGAAACTTGGGAATTGTATAAAGGTTATATAGTATGTTGTTACTTAAAATAATGCATCGTAGTAATATGATCAGTAACATGTGTTATAAGAAAGCTAAAGATATACACGTATAATTTTGTTATATGAAAGAAATCTGTTAAATGTTTATAAGAGATTATTTGATAATGAATATCTAGTAAGTATACATGATATCAGTAGTTATTCATGTATATGAAATATCTTTTGATACACGAAAGATTGTTGAGAAAGATAATAAAAGCCCCGATTGCCTACTTGTATTGGGTAGTTGGATGGGTAGGTATGCTGAAGTGCAGTTGTTGCAGCATTGACGGGCTAAAAGTGGACGTGTAAAAGTTTGTATAAATGCAAACCCGTGCGCGAAGGTATATGCGTCGGGTTCACCTGTGTAGTGGCTAGTGTCAGTGTCGTTTCCCATAAAGAAGCGTGTTGAATGCGACTTGATGATCTAGACAATATTTGGATCTGGTCCTATAGTGAATTACGGCTAAATTAACTAATTTAGAGAAAACCTAATATTAAAAATTCAATTTAAGGTAATGATGAGAAAACTAGGGTTTTTCCTTCGCCTACCACACCTAATGGATTTTTACCCAAATAGTGCATTTATTTAATATTCCATATGATTTATGTTAGCGGATTGATCTTGCCTACAAGCTATTCTCTCTCGAGATATAACTACCTATCTCGCTAGTGGGGTGTATTGCATCTACGCCCCGACCCTTGACTCCGAGATGCATGAATGTAGAAAACCCAGTGCTACACTTGGAATGGGATATCTCACATTCCACACGATTGACAGCGTTGGCACTGATGTCATACGGGTCATCATCTCTCGATATCGGACTCCACCGCATTGGCATGCCATGCCCTTGGCCGGATAATAACACGTGATTAAATTCAAGAGTAAAACAGCCATGAAATTTACATCGATATTAAATAAATTTACAATTAAAGTATTAATCCATAGCAGTGCAGTGGGGTTGAGAAACAAGGCATATAGAAGAAAAAATTTAGTTCATAGTGATTTTCGTCTGACTGAGTTTAACATTAAGCAGTGGAAGAAAATACGAAAAAGTCATCTTCCACGATCTCCCGAATCCGTCTTCACCAATTTCTCTATCGTCTCTCCTTGTCTTGATGCCTCGATCCCCTTTCTACGCGCAAATTGCTTCCTCTTTATACCTCAAATCGGGCCATCAATGACGAGAAATCGAACTTTTAGTGTTATCATTTTGGAAAAGGAGACCGCACTACCCTGTGGTGAAGAGAGCTTCGCCACGGCGTACCTGAGGCTATCAGAATCTAGCCTTCTCTCTTCACTGCGGTGTACCCGAGGCTATCGGAATCTGGCCTTCAGGTTCGCTGCAGCGTAGGCATCCACGCTGTTACAAAGCACTACGCCGCAGCGTGGGGTGCCTCGCTGCTGCGTAGCCGAGGCTTCACTACTGCACTTCTTTGTGATTCTTTACTTCGGTTCTTTTATGCTATTGTTTAGCTTCCTTTTATCCCAATATTGATATGTCCTATAAAACATTATAGTATGGGGGATTAGTGCAATATTAGTGAATATGAATGTAGATCATACAAATTGAGCTATAAAGACACATAGAAATTGTACTAGAATGCATGCATGATTCATCCCGATGCTTTTAAACTTGGCTTCTTGCTGTCCCCGAGAAGCAGAGCAGATCTAACGAGGGCATCTGAGAATAAAGCATAACTAGCGGCGATATAGATGCAGTACACATGATACTAGCAAGAAAGGGTCAACAAGAACCAGTTCTTTCAAGAATTTGCATTGGGTCAGTCTCAGTTTTAGCGCTCAATAACCTTTCCCAAGGAGTCTAAGTGTGGTTAAAGTGTGATCTTCTTAAAATGAATTCACATTTATGACGGATTCCGTTTGATGAATCCCGTCCTTATCATCATTCGGTAATGTGCTTACACATTTAACAATTCGGTCTCCCATCATGACGGATGTCGTTTGGTGCACCCCGATATGTGGTATCACTTAAATGCCATCGCGTCATGGCGGATGCGTTGTTGCATCCGCCAAGTGGGACATTTCTTGATATACGCCGTCATGGCGGATCTTGATTGGTGCGTCCGCCCAGTGGGACATTGGACAATTTCGGGGTGCCATTGTGATTGTCGATTGGTGCATCCGTCGGCGGTTCGTCGATATATCGATTCAATTCAAGATGAGCATTATGAGTTCATTTACAGTGGATTTATCATTCATATTCATTCGATTTTTCAAATGTTTCAAATATCCTTATTACTATTCATATTAACCCAGTAATATCATTTTCAAGGTATGCTCAATTCATATAATCATTTCGAGACTTGTTGGTAATCTACAAAACGAAATAAGAATAGGTTAGAAAACAAACCCGAAGCTGTAGGATCTAGTTTCCCTTCTCTTGATCTCAGTCTAGGTTGAGGCGATCATCACCCGTCCTAGTGATAACAATCAACATGACTCTTAGTGGATAAGCAATTATCATATTTTTTTGTGAATGACGATTTATCTTTGTTAATGGTTTTGGGTTAAGACACTAAGTATGCTCAACGATGAACTCGTCGAGGCGGCGAGGTACGGTACATTTTTCACTTAGTTCTATCTATTTGTACCCCCATTAATAATTTCTTGAGGTCCACTAAGCAATCGGTTGCATGAATACGGGACTTAACGGGGTGCAAATATGTCAAATGAAGGTTCTTTAGACGGTGGTACCGGTACAGTCCCTTCTTGCCCGATTGAGTACGGTACCGGGTTGGTAGTACGGTACCACTTGCATCATGGTACCGGTACCACTTTGCTCTTGCCAATATCTCATTTGACGAAAAATGTTGGATTTTGTCATTTCACCCTTTTTCTTCAATAAAGCCTCCTCAATTCATCCCATATCAAAAATACCATGGAATCCACCCCAGAAACAACTCCAAAGGTGGTTTAGAATCAATGAAAACCCTTTTCTCTTAAGTTAGGGCTTTTCCCCAAATCAAGATCATAAAAGAGGAAGTTAGGGTTTGATTTTTCTTACCTTATCTCTTCAAAGCTCCTCTTGTAGGTTGCTTGATCCCTTAGGAGGAAGAAATGGGAAGCAAACCCAACCAAAACCACTCCTTCTTGCAAACCCTAGCCTTTCTCCCCCTTTTCTCCTCTCCTCCTCTCAAAAACGGGTTTGCTCATAAAATGAGCTCCCAAAGGCCACTTTTGGTCTTTTAACATCCCACTTAAGTGTAAGGCCATGTTTGGCCTTCCACTCAATCCTCATTTCTAATTTTTTTTTGTCTTCAATTCTTTATTTCCATAAGGTCTTGTTTGGCCTTTAACCCATTTTTCATTTAAGTCTCCTATTATTCCACTTTGGCCATTCATTTATCATAAATTTCACTTAGACATTTATTAACATATGATTCAATGGCAAGTTATACATTCATACAAATTTCCACATTTGCTTTTTCACTTGGGTTATTTAGGGTTCAATCACTTTTCTCAATTTAGCATATAATATTCGTATATGCTCACTTTCAATTTACATTTTAGATTTATCAATTTATCAATTTCGGAAGCCAAAGTTTGACTAGTCATGACCGAATATATAATAAAATTATTATAAAAATTCCTAGGGTATTTTTGAAGCGAATTACGAGGCTATGAAATTTGGCCTTCATATTCAACTGCCAGTGACTCCCATCTTTGCTTTACCAAGCACCTCTGTTGCAACGTGGGGTGCCTTACTACTGTGTAGCCGAGGCTCCACTACTGCACTTCTTTGTGCTTTTTTGCTTCGGTTCTTTTATGCTATTGTTTAGCTTCCTTTTTTATCCCAATATCGATATGTCCTATAAAACATTATAGTATGGGGGATTAGTGCAATATTAGTGAATATGAATGTGAATCATGCAAGTTGAGCTATAAAGACACATAGAAATTGTACTGGAATGTATGCCTGATTCACTCTACGATCAACATGTGTTTATGGTCTCGGACATTGGGTTTTGACATAGATCCGTTTGGATCATTATAAGCGGCCCGTTTGGGTCGCATAGAAATCACTATCGTCTGGTGTCATGCAGCCAGTGCATCGATTCTTTTCGTGTAAACCCAAGGTATGTCTGAAGCATGAAACATAAAAATGATAACAGAATATGCAAATGATTTGAATATGATAAATGACATTATATGACATGATATAGAGAAACATAACAATCATGTGTTAATGAGAATATCTTTGTGAACAAAAGCTTGAAATGTATATGAGCGATGATAAGTAAATGGAAGTATGTATAAGCATATGTGAATTACATATGAAATATATAAGCGTGGGTATAAGTATCTGATGTGTTAAATGTATGTGCATGTGTCACAAAGTGTGATGATCCTTGTAGGGATTAGGTCACGAGTATTTGTTCCTACTAATTTATAAACAGCACGGGTGTTTCATCTGTGTAGGTACTAAGAAGGAACTAGAAGCCCGGACAATCAGCATTAACCTTAGGTCAAACACTTACAATACCAGTTGCCAATGAGACCTCTATAATTACATTTTTGTATATGTATTCATTTTGTAAGCAATATAAAGTTTTTATATATTTAGACGCTCATTTATGGAGTTTGAATATATTTTGTAATCACTCTTACATAATATATTTAAGTTAAATGTTTATGTTATCTATGATCAAGTAAGTTTATAGTAAGCAGAATGAAAAAAAAAGAAAAGAAAGAAAGACACCTAGCATGACAGGGTTTGAGTTGGGTCGTCACAAATCTTTGTTGTGGACGTTCGGTTTCTCAAGGGGTATGGAATGATACAATCCCACATCGGTTCCACACAAGATTGTGGAGTAGTATTTAGGTTTGAGAGGTTCTTTCACCTATTAAGCCAATCTTTTGGGTTGGACTCTCTAATTGGGCTTAAGGCCTTATCATTGATGCTTTCATTGAGAGATGGGCGTCTGCGACGGAGGAGAAATTTAGTGTCCCAAGGTGGGTTCGAGTGAGTCTTGTCGGAGTCTGGCCTTGGTGAATCTTGTCCGTGGACATTCGTTTTCTTAAAGGTATAGAGAATGTCTGATCAGCATCGGTTCGCTAAGATTTTGGAGTGTAGTGCCCAGCTTGAAAGGTTACCGGCATATTAGGTTGGGCTTTTGGGTTGGGCTCTCGATTGAAACGGGTTTTTATCATTGATCTTTAATTGAGAGTCGGTCTGCGCGACGGGAGGCCCCAGTGTCTAAAGGTGGGTGAGAGTGAATGATGTCAGGAGTGTGAATATTTCCCGGAGTAAATAAATCCGTTGACGTCGATTTAATAGATATGAAATGATACGATCCCATATTATAAAGTGGCACTTTCAGTCATGTGTATAGAGATTTGGTGCATCTTAACTTACGTCGACGATGGAGAGTGGAAGGACTTCCCTCCTGCTCTCGAGTGCATGCTTTGTTGAAATACTATTTGAATAAAGGTCCCTATATTTTCTCTAAAAAAAATAAAATAATTACTGGTCAAATAAAACGAAAAGAGAAATTTATTATTCTTTTCAATAAAGGAGAAAAGAAATAAAAATAGAATAAGTTGTTTCCTTTCTTTTTCTTTCTCTTTCAAACCTATTTATTTTAAGGCCACTACATTACAATAAGGAGAAAGTTTTTGTTGCTTCCTTTATTTTTCTTTGTCCTTTTAAGTGTATATGATATATATGTACATGCATCTCTTGGTATCTCTTTCTTTTTAGAATTCTAATAAAAATTTTTCCATCAGTTGACACATGCAATAGTTGATTGAGCATTATTTGCATGTTGATTTGAAATTTTAATTTATTTAAAGCTAATCACTTTTGAATAAACTGTCTCTATTGAACTATTCCCCTCTTATGTCGGGTTTAATATTGACGTTTTAATTAGCTGAGTTAGACTTATGGGTAATAATTTAAAATTTGCCTGCATAATATTAGAAATTTTGATTTGGTACAAAAGCAAGATGATCCTTTCAAAGATGGGATTTTTAGACCAAATATATAGATTATAAAAATAAAAATAAATATCTTAGCTTGAAAAATAATTCAATTCTAAACACTAAACTCGTAAAAATCAAATATTATTTTACATATGAATATGATTTAATATTAAAATTTTATCTTGAAAACTACAATTTAGGAAGACACACGATTTCATTATTTTTCATACTAAGTGCTATAAATTTTAAACATTAATTTTTGTGCAATATTTAAAAAAATATTTTAGTACTATTTTTCAAAAAATATTTTTATGACGCTGGTATTTTTATGGCCAGCATTAAGCCAGAATTTTTGCTTTTTGTTTGTTTTTTATAAAAGTCAATTTTATAATTTAGGCTTTTTCTAATACGCCAAAAAAACAAACGCTACCTAAAAGAACTTGTTTGGTTCCAGTGTTTATGTGAAAAGTCAAGTTCTAATATGTGTTCTCATTTTTTTTATTCTAAAAAGCACAAAAAATATAAAAAATATAAAAAAAAAATATTAAATTTAGAAAACAAGGAGTAAATTGTGGTAGCATCATTATAAAACACTTAGAACCTATTTGGTTTCAATTTTTGTTCTAAAAACAAAAAAAAAAAAAAGAAAAATATGAAGAACACAAAAAACACAAAATCAGGAGAACAAAAACATGTTTTAGAGAACACCAAAATTATATTTTTTATGTTTTCAAAAACCATTCTCAATAACAGTTTTAAAAAACAGAATCAAACACCCCCTTAAAAGACATTTTCAAAACAAGGACCGGAAGAATATTTGGATTCTCTACCGGACTGGCTTTTATTGATTTTTATTTATTATTTCACAACTAAAATCAAAAGGACATTCATCGGAACAAAATAACCATCAATTACATTTTTAACTTTTCCCTAATTTCCTTACTTCACTCCACTTGGAGACAATAGGACCTGCAGCTAAACTCATCACTACAGTGAACTCTTGGCTTCTCTGATAAATCAACTTCATCTCCCTCACAGCTTTCATTCAAACTCCCACCAAAATTGTACAAAAAATTCCAAATACCATGTATTTTAATGCACTACCTGGGACATATCTCCTCCCTGCCCCAAACGGCATCATCTTAATCCTCCTACTCCCCGTTATATCGATATCGATTACTTCGTCACCTCCATATCCATTTTCTGTTCAAGAACCTCTCCGGCAGAACTCAATAGGTCTTCCCATATTTTTGAGGTTCCAATTCATCTCGGAAATCATAGAGTGATAGAACCCTTCTTGGGGATGTATACCCTTCAATGGCTGTATCTTGTGTGACTGCATGAGGCAGCACAAAGTGTCGGCGGATACCGCCGGAGACCTTCAGATCACCGCCTTCAAGTATGGCATCTTTTGCAGTTCTTCCTCACCCACCTCTCCCTTCCCTTCGCCCATAACATGTTTAATCTCTTGGAAAGAAAGCAGCTTGGATTTCTAGTTTCTTCTGGGTTCGCCATGATCCATTGCAGGGCAGTGGATGTGGTGTGGTCCCGCCGTCTAGGAACTCCGAGCACAAACTCACCATCTACCTTCCGTTCACCTTCACCTGTCCTCTTCGGAAGATGCAGATCCAACAAAGTATCAATATACGATACCACTGATTCCTGATTCTTGATGCTGTTTTGATCTCGATTTCTTTCTTTTGCTTTAGTGCTGTATCTTATGTGGAGCAGCAGAACGTCTTCGTGGTTCTTGCGAAGCTGGTATAACTCATTCCAACGGTTTCGGAACAATATCTTTCCCACCTTTGGCAAGAAGTTAAGAATAGCAAATCGAGGAAAACTCAATAGAACTTTTCTTTGGATCATCTATCGATCTCTCTTAGATCTGCTTCTCCTCAAGCTTATCCCCGAAACACATGAGAACCAGCAAACAAAACATAGCATGCCGAAACTGATCCACTACCTGGACCGGCCGACCAGATTCCGAGCCGGCTTGGAGCCGAGAGGTCAAAATCTCCATAACCCACTTCCGAGCCGGAGAGTAGCTTCTCATCCGTGAAGGGTGGAGGATCTCGGCGGTGAGGTTGCGGCGGAGGAGCCGCCAGTTGGGGCCGTAGGAAGCCGAGCTGATGCTATGCTGGTTACAGCTTATAACGGAGGTCGTCGGGAAGGCCGGAGGGCGGTCGGCGAAAACGGCGCCGTTTTGGACCAAGGCCTGGTAGGCGAGGGAGTTGTCGGAGACGAAGACGGCGGGGCGAGAGCCGATCTGGAGGGTTATGATTGGTCCATATTTGACCGTTAGATTTCGGAGAATTGATTCGATCTCTGCGAAGGATTTGAGAAGCCATGGAAGGCCTCCTAGAAAAGGAAGAGTTTTGGGTCCTGGAGGGAGGAGGTTGAGTTTGGGGAAGATGAGATCCTTAAGAGATTTCAGTAAAGCTGATATACAGAGGGAGACGACGATGGTGAAGACCCATGTCTCCATTTTTGTTACAGAGTATGGAGAATGGAGAAGATGACTGCAGTAGATAGATATATTGATTGGGTGGTGAGGGATAAAAGAGATCAAATAATTCAAGATTCCTGATGTTTTTAAACCTATATGATGTTTTTATTATTTTTAAGTAACTTTTATTTTATTTATTATTTGGATAAAAATGTTACTTTCTTTGTCCTGACTACTCAGGGTTTACTTTTGTAAAAAAACAAGGAAGCTATTTTTGTCAAAATTATACCAAGAATGGATAAGATGTTAAATTTTCAAATTTGGGTTTCTTTTAATCAAAACCAAAAAAATTGATATTTATTCATTTTTGGCATGATTTTGATAAAAATGTCTTTATTTTCTTATAAAATAACCATTTCTTTCAAGAGACAGTATAAATATCCTTATTTTCTTGTAGAAATGGCACACAAAAAATATATATATATATATATATATATATATATATATATATATATATATATATATATATATATATATATATATATATATATTACTTTTGAAAACCAAAAAATTGGTATTTGGTCATAAAAATATTTTATTTTCTTATAAAAATAACTCATTCTTTTAAAGTAAATATTGAGAAATATATTTTGTCTAAAATATATTTATTTTTAAGAAAAATGGACATATTAGATTTAAAATTTATGAATATTTGACATCTTTTATTCAAATATTTTTATATAGAATTGATTGATTAAATGACATTTTGAAAACAAAAATTTGGAAATGTGACCCTTTATTAATTTTAGCATGATTTTGATAAAAATGCATTTTCTTTGTAAAGAAATAGCCGCTTCTTTTATGAGATATAATGTAAATACATGAAATCAAGAAAGACATTTTTATCCAAAATTGATTAGTTTTCAGGAAAAAATACGAGAGGTTAGATTCACAAATTTATGTATTTGATGTCTTTTATCTAACTATTTTTATATAAGGTGATTGGATTAAATGACGTTTGAGAACCAAAATTTTTAAATCTAGCCCTTCATCAATTTTTGGCATGGATTTTGACAAAAATGTCCTTTCTTTTCTTGTAAAAAATACTTTTATGAGATATAATGTAAATACATGAAATAGAGAATGTCATTTTTATCCAAAATGTGTTATTTTTCAAGAAAAACAAAAGAGGGGGGTTAGATTTACAAATTTATGAATATTTGATGTATTTTATCCATATATTAATTATATAAGGTGATTTTGAATAAATTACCTTCTAAAATAAAATTTTGAAATCTAATCCGCTTTGATTTTGGCATGATTTTGATTGGTCCCAAAGCAGGAGTCAATGATTACGCCATAAGGGGAAGAAGACAAGGAAATCTGATGATGCGTCTTGGTAGGGTGCTTTAAATTTGGACCGGAGAAACTCGAGTGCCCTCATTGCCATTGGCTTGACATTTAGGAGTTTGCGATTGTTAATGAGGAGGTCTTTAAGATGTGGAATAGTGACATTTGGAAGATTGTCCAAGAGTCGAGAATGATAGAGTCCGCCGAATTAACAAACGAGAGGGTCTGCGGCACCATCGTCGACTCGGGATAGGAGTGGGGTCGAGGGGCGGGAGCGGCGTAGAAGGGCGAGGAGGCACGGTCTTAGAGACAAATGAGATCATCTCTTGCCTTGAGGCGCCAACACGAGCATATCTTTATGAAGAGGGCATGGGGACGGATGCACCAGAAGTAATTATTGGTATAATTTCTCTTTGTAGTGTAAAAATGCATGCATTAATAGACCATGGATCCCTCTTTCATTCATATGTATACATTGAGCATGTGTTAGATAAGATGACAACAACGGTGGAGCTTTCATGTGATATGCATGTAACCAGTCCTTTAGGGCACAATGTTACGTCGATCCCGATGTGGTGTTCGGTGCAGCTGATGTCGATGTGATTTCGGCCCCTATCTGAGCTGGCAGGTGCTTGAAAGGATGTGAGCCTTTTTGGCTTTGGTACTTGACTACAAGGAATTGAGTCGGAATTGAAAAATATTACAGTTTGTGAAAGATTTTCCGGATGTGTTCCCATAAAGGATTTACTGGTATTCCACTGCAAAAAGTGGATTTATCTGACGAGATTTTACTTGGAGCAACCACATGGGGCACCATGCGGGATGGCTCGGCGAGGTTGAAGAGCTAAAGATTCAGCTTCTGAAGCTTTTGATAAAGGGTTTATCAGCCCGAGTGTTTCTCCACAGGGGTGCTTTTTGTTTTTGTTCGTGAAAAAGAAAGATGATGCTTCTGCAGTTATGCGTTGATTATCATAAATTAATAAAGTGTTGAAAAACAAATACCCATTGCCGAGAATTGAAGATCTCTTAGATCAGTTAAAAGGAGCAAGTGTCTTCTCAAAGATAGACCTGCGATTAGGGTACTATCAACTAAGAGTGTAAGATGTCGATGTGTAGAAGACAACATTCAGAACTCGATGTGGCCATTATGAGTTCTTAGTAATGCCATTTGGGTTGACTAATGCACTGGCAGCATTCATGGATTTGATGAATAGAGTGTTTCGTATTTAGATCAGTTTGTCGTGGTCTTTATTGATGATATATTGGTATATTCGAGGAGATGGTAGGGAGCATGACAACATTGAAATAGTTCTGAGACTTTGAGAGATGGAGTTGTATTCTAAGCTTAGCAAATGTGATTTTTGGCTAAAGGAAGTTTCATTCCTAAGGCATATTGTGTCTGCTGAGGGTATCAGAGTTGACCCTGCTAAGATTGAAGCTTTGGTGAATTGGAAACCATGAAATTATTAGAAGTGAGAAGTTTCTTGGGCTTGGCAGGATATTATAGAAGATATATGAAGGGATTCTCTGTCATAACTTCTCTACTCAACTAATTCTTTCGAAGGGAAGGAGTAAGGTTTGAGTGGATAGATAAATGTCAGATAGTTTGACGAGTTGAAGGAAATGATGTTTAAAACACCAATGGCTGTTGATCTACCTCGGGTAAAGTATACGTATACTAATGATTCGAGAATTGGTATGGGTTGTGTGTTAATGCAAGATGGTAAAGTTGTGGCAAATGCATCCAGACAGTTGAAGCCACATGAACAAAATTATCCTACACATGATTTGGAATTGGCTGCGGTAGTATTTGCTTTGAAGATATGACGACACTATTTATATGGTGAAAAATGCAAAATTTATATAGATCATAAAAGTCTCAAATATTTGTTAACGCAAAAGGAGCTTCATTTGAGACAACGGAGGTGGTTGTAGTTGTTCAAAGATTATTACTGCATAATAGACTACCACCCCGGAAAAGTTAATGTGGTAGTAGATGCCTTAAGTAGAAAGGAAATGGCAGCTTTGTTAATATAACATATTGAATGGAGAATAGTATCTAATGGGCTATATTAGCAATTAAAAGCGCGGCTTGTTTTAAGGCAAATGATTTTAGATGCTCGGAAAAATGATGAAGAGATGAAGAAAAGATCTGATTGGTCGAGAGATGGTGATAAGACTGATTTTCTAATAAAAGAAGCTGGAAGTTTGTATTCCAAGCAGTTATGTGTGGCGGATAATAAGAGCTAAAGAAAAGTTTGCTATTTGAAGCTCATAATATAGTATTTACCATGCATCCACGGAGGTAATAAGATGTACGGATTTGAAACAACATTATTGGTCAAAATGAATGAAAGAGATGTGATGCGTGTCTAAATGTTTGGCAGGGTGTGTCGGCAAATCAAGTGAACACGAGTTCAACGAGTGCAATTTGAATCCTTCGATTTACCTAATGGAAGTGGGATAACGTTACCATGGATTTTGTGTCGGGTTTTCCCCTCACATAACAAAAACATGACTTTGTCTGGGTGATTGTTGATAGGCTCACAAAGTCGGCCCATTTTATACCAATCAGGATTGACTATTCTATGGATCGACTATGTGGATGAGATTGTGCGATTGCATGGTGTGCCATTGTCTATTGTGTCGGATAGAATCAGTGGTTACATCGAGGTTACGAAGGAATTACAGGTTCTTTGTGAGAACTTCGGCTTAATTTCGAGTGCAACATTCCACTCACGGGGAGCCCGGATGGACAATCCGAGAGGTTAATTTAAGTGCTCGAAGATATGCTTTGGGGATGTGTAATGGAATTTATTGGAAGTTGGGATAGGTATATTCCATTGATAGAATTTGCCTATAACAACAGTTATCAATCAAGCATTGGAATGACACCATATGAGGCTTTGTATGGCCGGAGATGTAGAACTCTTATGTGTTAGACATAATTGAATGAGCATAAAATGATTGGTCTAGACATAGTAAAAGATACAGAAGCGAAAGTTCGGTTATTAAATGAGTTAAGAAGCTGCCAGGTGATCGATAAAGTCATATCTTGGGTTGAAAAGGAAGGACATTGAATATGAAGTGGGTGATAAAGTATTCTGAGTATCTCCATGGAGGAAGGTGCTTAGATTTGGGAAGAAAGGAAGCTGATGTGGTCATTGGCCCATATGAGGTTTTGGAGAGAGATCGGACCAGTGGGCGTATCGGTTGTGCCTCCCGAATTAGTCGAGTTACATGATGTGTTCCGCCATTAATACATGCTTGAATCTAGTTAAGATGAATCCACATATCTGACGATTATAAGAGTACAAGTGCAACATGATTTCTTCTATGATGAAGAGCCAAAGGCTATTATGGCTCATGAAGTGAAGTAGTTGCGGAATAAACAAGTCTCTCTGGTAAAGGTGCTTTGGCGAGACCATGGTAGAGAAGAATCTACTTAGAGACGAAGCAACTATGAGCCTTGATAGTCGCAACTCTCCGATTCAGGTATGATTTAGGGCGAAATTGCTTTTAAGAAGAGGAGAGTTTATCTACAATTATCTGCTGTGATTTTATATCATGTTTATGGTATAATAAAAGTAAATGTATATTTTAAGAATAAAATAATGCTAAAAAAAAAAAGCAAAACACAGAGTAACTAAAAAAAGACAAGGATAAATTAGTAATTTATTAATTAAGGACAAGTGACATAAGTTAAGAAGCTTATATGATAGGTGATATCTTAGAAATTAGAGTTGCATAGAATGAAATAAAAGGAGACTTAAATGCAAGAATGGAAAAAGAAGAATGCAAAAGGGGTTTTTGGCGAGCAGCTAACTCAAAAAATGGGAAAATAGGATAAGACCAAACAATTGGTCTTAGGGTGGGGGAAGCTAGGGCTTTAAATTTAGAGAAAAGAAGAAAGAGAGAGAGAGAAGAAAGAAGAAGAAAGAGGAGAAGAGGAGAAGAGAAGAAGAAGAGAAAAGCAAGGTATGAAATTTTGTATGGAACTTGTTAGGATTTGTATGGATACCTCTTTTTGTGTAGAATCCTTGTTTGGAATAAATATTTAAGGTATGGATATTTGATGGAATGGTTGTGATTATGATAGGAAAAATTGTATAGAAAATATTAGGTTTAGGAGATCTTGTCCATTTTTTTTAGCTTTATGTTTTGTTTTGGCCATAACTTGGCCATCACTAATCCAAATTGGGTGATTAAAATTTCTGGGTAAACTAGACTTCTAGGAGAAAAAAATCTCCCATAAATAAGTTGATCGGAGTGAATCATCCATACATTTCAGTACAATCTCTATGTGATTTTATAGCTCAATTGCATGATTCACATTCTTATTCACTAATATTGCACTAATCCCCCATACTATAATGTTTTATAGGACATGGCGACATTGGAGTAAAATAGGAAGCTGAATAATAGAAGAAAAGAACCGAAGCAGAGAAGACACAAAGAAGTGCAGCAGTGGAGCCTTAGGTATGTAGCAGCGAGATCTCCCATAAATAAGTTGATCGGAGTGAATCATCCATACATTTCAGTACAATCTCTATGTGATTTTATAGCTCAATTGCATGATTCATTCTTATTCACTAATATTGCACTAATCCCCATACTATAATGTTTTATAGGACATGCGACATTAGATGGAAGCCAGTGAATAATAGAAGAAAAGAACCGAGCGAGAGGGCCACAAGAGTGCGGCGGTGGAGCCTTGGGTATCGCGGCGGGCACTCCACGTGCGACATAGCCGCAGCGGCGTGGGGCCCTCGCACACAACGAACTGATTAGGCGAAGTTCGAGGGAGCCTAGGGTACGTCGTGGCGTAGTGAGGTCTCCCTTTCCAAAACGTGAGCATTAAAAACTTTGATTTTTTGGGCCATTGATGGTCTCGGATCCCAAGATATAAAAGGGCAGCGATTTTGAGGCAAGAGGGTGGGGGGGATTGGAGGCGGACTGAACACAAGAAGAGACGGATAGGGAGAGATCGACGGAGACGGATTCCGAGAGATCACGAAGACGGATTCTCCTATATTTCTTTTCCTGATTCGTTTGATGCTGAAAATCTTTCAGTCTATAATAAAAATCACTATGAACTAACTTTCACTCTGGGGTTTTGTCAACCTGGCAGCACCATTATGGTTAATACTTTAATTGTGGTTTATTTAATATTGATATGAATATCTACCTTAGTTTGCTACTCCACGAATTTAATTATATGTTATTATTTGGCGATGGTATGTTAATGCTAGGGTTTGTCTCCGAAATTCGTAGGGACATGGATAAAGCAACACTTGGTCAATTAGGGAATAGAGATATCTCGCATTCCAAGTGTAGCACTAGGGTTTGCACATTCATGCATCTCGGAGTCAAAGGGGTTGAAACAGAGATGCAATACACCCCACTAGCGAGATAGGCAGCTATAGCTCAAGAGAGAATATCTTGTAGGTACGATCAACTCGTTAACATAAATCATATGGAATATTAAATAAATATGCTATCTAGGTTAAAATCCATCAGGTGTGGTAGGTGAAAACAGAAACCTAGTTTTCTATCATTACCTTAAATCAAAATTTTTAATATTAGACTTTCTTGAAATTAGTTAATTTAGTGTAAATTCATTTATAGGACTAGATCAGATATTGTCTAGATCACTAAGCTAGTATTCTTGCAGCTTCTCTCTTCATGGGAGCGACCTTGACTAGCACTACACTACGTGAACTCGACACGTATGCTTAGCAGCGCATGGATACGCATTTTACTGACCTGCACACTCACTTTCATCCCGTGAGTTTTTGGCCCGGATTCTTGCAGAAGTGAAGTTTAGTGTTGATGTGACCATGATTACCATAGTTTGTACTTTGGATCAATTTTATTTTATTTTATTCTTTTTATTTATTAATCATTTTTTTAATTCTTTGTTTTAGGTATTTTGCCTTATTTCATATGTGCTGTGACTTGGTCTCGACTTCATACTTGTGATTTGGAAGAAAGAAGCAATTGAGTATTGCATACAAAGACAAGATAACGAAATTACTTTATACGATCTGAACCGAAGCAGTATTACATGATTCACGAGAGAAGCACAATCAACCCAATTTAAAGTTATGCAGAATCAAGAGAATGAAGGACAATTCCAAGAAAGGAATGAACCACAGGTGGATCAGAATGGACAGAATTATAGAGATCATGCCACCAGTTCATTTGTACAGCCTGATAATCCGCATATGCTACATGAGGAGTTTGCCTTACCACCTACAGTTGTTCAGTCATCTATAAGACGACCACCCATTCAAGTAAATAATTTTGAGTTGAAAATTAACTTTACCGTACTCCATAATTTTAATTTCATGGAGTTTCTTAGTAAATTTGAGAAACGTGGTGTATAAAATATCACGCCCTATACGGCGCAAGTGCAGCGTCGCCTCAAGTAATATAGTGTACTAGTGTCGCAGTGTCGATCCACGGGGGAAGAGATGAATTGACTACGGATGTTACTTGCTTTTGAATGATATGAATGAATGATTCACAAGATGGAATTTAAATGCGTGTAACTAAACTATTGGTTTGGTGGATTGATAATGAGGAGCCTAAGGGTTAAATCTCCCCTGTCACATTCGATGGATTATTCTCCTAAAGATGTTGTTGTGGATTGTTTATAACATATCAATGGCTAGGTGATCTTGCCCTACGAGATATCCTCTCGAGGTATATTCTTTATTTCGTGAATAGAGTCGAGTATATCTCTATCTCGACTAAATTATTCGAAATGCTTAATGTTCAACCCAAAGCCACCTTCGGGTTGAATATCTCTATTACCAGAGATCGGCTAAAGGCTACTCTACCCGGATCCTGGGCCTTTATTCTCTCGAATCTCGGATCTTGATTGTAAGTATGTTAATATTGGCGGATATTATCATATAATTAACATGCGAGAATAGAGCGGATGTGATAAATTAACAACAATTGATTAACATGAAGGTTAAATTCCTAATCCATTATGCAGCGACGGGGGTTTGATGTAACCACAGAAAGAAGTTTAGAACATCATGAAGGAAAGAAATAATATAAGTAATAGAAGAACATCCTCATGTGATGCATGAATAATCAAAACAATAAGGAAAACTAATACAAAGATTCAAGGAGATCCTTGAAATTACGTATTCGCGGGTTCTCAATTCGAGTCTCTCACATCATACGTCCTTGAGTCCTTGAGTTCCCGGGCCCCCTCGCATTTTAATGATGGGATCGAATTTTGGTGACGTCGCGCTGACGTGATGGCGTCGCGGCGATGGGGGCGGCTCGCGACGTGGGGACGTCGCGACGTGGGGGCTGGTTGACTTCTGTAATAGTTGACCTCCGTCGTGACTTGGTGGCGTCGCGTGGAGGCGTCATGACGATGGCGGTGCCTTGCCTACTCCTTATTGCTCAGCTTCCAAAAGATGTTAACTGCTTGGCACCGTCAGTATTTCAAAATAAACGCGTAAAGATCTAACTTTTAAAACTATAAATAATGCCAAAAACAACATGAAAATGCGAGACTGTGCGGTATGTCGGAGTGTTTTAGCACTCATCACACCCCCGAAGCCAATTTCTTGCTTGTCCTCGAAGCAGGCGACTCGTGAGGACACTTTTTCGACACCGTACAACTAACACTAAGACAATGTGTGCTCATGAAAAATAATGGATTAATTTGGACTAATTCGCCTCAATGTTTTGCTCGATGTTCGGTGAAGGCATACATATACTTGACTTCGGTAACCGATTGAAGTAGGTGAAAGCGAAATGGTATCGAAGCTCCATGGTATTGATGGCCATTCCCAAAACCCACATGTGCTCATAGTGGATGGCCTCCAGAATATACCTAAATTCGGTACAAACTTAAGTTCAACACCTGTGAGGAAGCGAACTAAACAAGGATCTGACGCACCTATTTATTCTTGACAGCAAAACTAGAATTTCTATATGAAAGCAAAAGGAAAGAACTGAGTGCGACGGTTTTAGTTAGAAGTGTCCTGTAGTAGGTTGTGGTGACTCCCACCGAGTTGGTTAAGGGCACCGAGCATTGATTCCTTTGAAGCTTCACGAACCTTTCGACGAAGGCTGGTAATACTAGGTTGTGTGAGCGATCCCATCTTGTCCCATGTAGCAGGCGGTGAAGTCGATGACTCCGGCCGAGTTGGCTCGGGGCATTAGGCTTTGATAGGCCCCTCGAGGGTTGTGCGGGATTAGGTTGAATGATCAAGCTTATTCCTATACTTATACCTATTTTTATCATTTTCTTTTCTTTTCTTTTCTCTTTTTCTTTTCTATTGTTTTTGTATTTCTCTTTTGGTTGGGGCTCAATGGCAATCCTCTTATTAGGTGTCCTATCACTTGGGCGAGTTCGAATCTCACAGGTTGGTTGAACTTTAGTGGTGTTGACCTCATGCATACTCTGTGAGTCACTATTGTGTGTGCGATAGGGTCTTTGAGGGTGGTGTCTTGCCTACCGGAATTGGTTTACGCGGCCCTTTCACTTATTCCAGCACAATTTTAGGAGTATCACGCAGCTATATGTCTCAGAACACTTCTATAGTGCAATCAATCCAAATGATCCTCAATTTTTCAACAGGACATACATGTATGCAACTATCACTATATGCAAAATGGGGATGTATGCAACAACTAACAAATGATTCATCAATCATAAGCAAAAATACCCAATGCACAAAAACTCAAACGAAGACCAAAGCTTCCAGGCAATACCTAAACACTACTTCTGAGATGCATGCGAGTACTAAAATAAAACCGCAACTCATATACGAACAACTAAAATGCTATAAACTACTAACACGAAATAATGTGGAAGCAAAGCATTTAGAAATAAAACATAACAAAATACCTCCCCGAACAAAAGTCCGAGTGTCCCCTTTGGTAAAATCAAAACAGGGTAAGGGACTCCCTGGAGATCAACTGCGGTGTGGTGCGGTGGGTGGTGAAAAAGTGAGGCTGCCTTGTTCCAGGCACGCATGGTCTAATGCCCTTCTTTGTGTGGGATGATAGCACGATTAGGCTGAGCAGTCATATCAGCCTTGACACCTCCGTGTCACAGTAGCAATGAGGAATGCGATTATCTGGGTCTCATCCCGGAGAAGGCGTCAAAGCGCTCGGTGAGGAGCCATAGGGTCCTCGATGCTCTGGTGAAGGGCTAGGAGGACGGTCTCCCGAGAATTTCTTTGGGGTGGTGGTGGAGGTCGAGATGAAATTTGGCCAATCCTCCACAGGTGTCACCCAAAATCCATAGCGAGCCACATGGTCGAGAGCTCATCCTCGTCCAGATGGCTCGTGTCGGGTCCTTACACCCCCTCGGAGTTCGCGGGACACAGTGTGTCAGCCGGCGCGATATGGCCTTGATAGGATGAAGCCCGGGCCTCATTGTCGTCGGGGCACCAGGCTTTGCACAAACCGAAGATCGAAAGGTGCCCCGGGTTGCCCGCATCCGGTTATGGGATGGCATCCTCGATAACACACTTGACGTCAAATGGTATATCACGTAGATGGCGTAGTTGAAGCGAGGAGGCGGGCGGAGTCACCTCACACACATTCGTAGAGTCGGTATAAGACGCAGTGATAAAGTGATGCCACACCTTGGGATGACGAAATGTTTGGCATGAAATTTCTGCGTGACCCGCTATTTATCGCCGCTCACACGACCTTTGGTCAACACTCGGATGACCTCATGGTAGTCAGGGTGCTCGGGCGTCGAGGCCGGTGGGATAATGCTCGAGGCCATAGTGGCTATTGATCGACTCAGCGAAGTCGACCCGATACACCTCGCACCACGACCTTTTTGGCGGGGGCGTGGGTGAGGTTGTGTGATGGAACTAGCTCATGGCAGGCCCAGGCGGGGTTGGCAGCTCGCCAACCACCAGCCTCGATCGTTTGCGAAAAAAATCGTCGAGGTGGGTAGAGCCCTTCTCCTTAATAAAGGATCGGTTTTACAAATTATGCTAAACGATCCAGCGGCCTTGCTCGCGTTTACAAAGCGCGGCGTCGGAATGCGGGAGTCGGGCCTCAGCGGCTGGAGACTCCGGCAGCGGTAGTTTCGGTAGCTTGCGGACATCTAATCTAGACAAAACTTTAGAGCTTTTGTGTACCCAATACACCTTGGGGACTCAAAAGCTACTTAAACAACACGACCCAAATATGACTCAAGTAGCTCTAAAGAACCTAATAGTTAACCCGAGAATGAAGACCTACAAGGACTCGAGGGCGAAATGAAAACACTGAAAATGACCTAGTCTAATGTACCCCAAACTAGAATCGGATACGGTGGTGGGAAGGCGTATGATCGAAACTAGGCCTGATGGGTGACTTACGATTGGGTTCGAGCAGATGGAAGTCCCGAACCGGTGAGAACCACGAGCTTGAAGGTCCACGGCGCCCGTGGCGAAGGAACTAGGGTTTGGGGGAGAGGTTTGTACGTCAAAGGCCAAAAAATGGCTATTCCGGGTTTAAAACCGGAGTCTCGCGTCGCGGCGATGCGAAACCCGCGTGCGGCGGTAACGAAAAATGACTAGGAGGCGTGGCGGCGTGTGAACTAGCGTCGCGGCGTGGCGAAGACAACACCAAATGGCGTGTGACGTGCGGGGACTACGTCAGCGACGTGGCCAGATTAATGACCTAATGGCGTCGCGGCGTGAAAAATCCACGTCGCTGACGTGAGTTCGTAAAATGGCGTGGCGACATTGAGAATACACGTCGTGGCGTGACGGAGAGAGTGTTAAGCGGCGTCGCGGCGTGAAATCACGTCGCGGCGTGTGGAGAAGATGAGGTACGGCGTGTGACTGATGATCTGCGTCGCGGCGTGTGACTCAAAAATGGCGTCGAAGCGTGAAATCTCACGATGGCGACGTGTGGAAACTTGAAGTAGCGTCGCGGCGTGAAATCTCCGCGTGTGACGTGGCGGCGAAAAGTCTCCGAGATGGTTATATGCAAAACCTCAATTTTGAGAACTCTCCCTTGTAAACTTCCTTCCGGACTTTGAACCCTCACGAGAGTGCGGACCTCACCTCCGTCTCCTGCAGATTAAACCAACAAGCGAAACAACGATCATGGATCTGTTAAAATTCAAAAATTTACGAAACAACAATAGAGAGCGCAAGCTTAAAAGCAAAGTTTTAGAAACTTGGGTTGCCTCCCGAAGCGCTATGTTTGTGTCGTTGGCTCGGCAATCTGGATCTCAATGTGAGCAAACGTAAGCCCGGTGGTGATGATTATCTGCCTGCATTTGTTAGAGGAATGACTTAGCAGCCATGACACTTGCGCCACCATAGTACGGTTTGAAGCGTTGAATGTATTGTGAATGTCCCTTTCTCGGGGTGTAAACTTCCACTCCTCCATGGGAAAGGACTTTTAGTCCTTGTAAAGGTCGGACCATCGAGACTAATTTCGGGAAAAGGCTTTGGCGGGAATTGAATAAAAGAACTTGTTGTCCGGCTGTGAACTCTTTTCGAGTGATGTGTTTGTCATGCCAGGCCTTGGTCTTCTCCTTTATGTCTGAGGCGTTCGTAATAGCCGTTTGAACTCATCAAGCTCCGCGAGGCCCAAAAGTAGTCGTTTTTCATAGCTAATCTCTATCATGTTTAGTTGTCGAACATTTAATAAGAAACTCGATGCTCGATTCCTTTGGAAGATGACAAGCTCTACCATACACAAGTGCGAGCAGGGGACATACAGAAAGGGTGTAAATCTGATGCGATATACCCCGAGTGTCGTCTATCTTTTTAGGCAATCCTTCTGGAGCATTCTTGTCTTCTCGAGAATGTATTTAATTTCACGAGTTTGGATACCTCACCTTGTCCATTTGATTGTGGGTGGTATGCAAGGGATGTCTGATCGTACTCATTACTTTTGCAAAAACCTTATCAATTACCTTGTTGCGAAGTGTGTACCATTGTATCGTGATCAACGCTTCGAGGAGTTCCAAAGCATTGAGAAGATATTCTTTGCCTTGAGGTGGAGTCCATGACAGCATCATTTGTGCGTGTAGGAATCCTTCTACCCACTTTGAAACATAGTCTCACTACTTGACAAGATCTTTGCAAATTGTTTATGCGATCACGAGGGAATGGTCCCGTAAATCGATCTAGCCGATGAAAACGACTCACTTCAAGATAGGATGCATAGGTGGCTCGTCCTTTCTAGAGATGTTCCCATTCGTTGACACTTGTCGTCAGCAAATCGTGTCTTTAAATAGAAAACCCAAATAAAAGCACGATGTAGAACCTTAACTTGGCCCATTCTCACATCCACAAGTATCCGCCTGGTGAGTGTGAAACCAATGGTTCAAATACTATAAATTTCATCTTGAGGCACACATCTCATATCACTGATCAGCCTGATTAGTAGAGAATGGATCTTAATAGTAGACACCTTAGGTGTCACGAAAAACCTTTTTCTTCGATAGTTAAATTCGGTGGAATCACCCTTGCCACAAATAGTTCACATAATGCACGAACGAGAATTTGCCTTCTTATCCTCATAAATAGCAAAAGTTTCTATAAAATTCATCGTTCCTTTGGAGATATCATCTACGGCCCCTTCCGGTAGCCACGCCAGATGAGTGCGCTACCTAATTTTGGTGCCTTTTTATCCTTTATTTCTCGTCGAATTCTTGTAGAGGAGGACCACGAATCAATCGGGGTTTTGCATCTTTCTTGGTCATCAAGTACTTAATGGCGAATGATCGGTATACCACGACTTTGTTGCCAATTAAATATGGCACGAATTTGCCGAGAAAGCAAAGAGCGATGGCCAACAGCTCTTTCGGTAGTGGCATAATTCGGTTGGGCATCATTCAGCGTCACACTTCGTAGTAGATTACTTGAAAGATCTTCCCGTTTCTGCCCCGAAAGCGCTGATTGCGCTAATTACGCTTGCATCGCACATCAGCTCCCGAATGGAAAGACCAATCTGGAGTTACAGCAATGGAGGCGGAGATCGACTTATTCTTCAATACCGTGAAAGCATATACGCATTGGGAGTCAAATTCGAATGGGATCCACACAGTTGCACAAATTGGATAATGGTTTCGCAATGCGCGAGAAATCTTTGATAAACACTTTATAAAATCCGGCATGGCGAAAACCGGATCCACTTTCACGGAAAAGGAGGTAACTTATCAATTGCTTCAATCTTCGCCCTATCTACCTCTATCCCTCTTGCGGTCCAGATGTCGAAACCTTCCCTCTTGTACCATGAAATGGCACTTCTCCCAATTAGTACTAAATTGGTCTCTTCTACATCGTGTGAGTACGATTCTCAAATTTGCTAGACAATTGTCAAATGAATTTCCATCACTTGAAATCGTCCGCAAAAATCTCGTGTCCTTTTCCTACCATCGGAGAATAACCGTATCATGCATCTCGAAAGTACAGGAGCATTACATAGTCAAGGGCATCCGCGGAAGCGGGTACCATAGGGGCAAGTGAATGTTGTCTTCCTCACGATCTTGAGGGCGCTATGGCGATTTAGTTTATGCTTAGGAATATCCATCAACAATAATATTCATATCATATTCTGTCGATCGAGCATCGATCTAGAAATGGCGAAGTGATCTTTCAGTGGCCTTATTCGATTTTCTATAGTCAATACAAATTCTCCACCCGGTCATTGTTTCTAGATGGCGATGAATATGTTTGATCTTGTGCAGTTATCCCCACTTTCTTTGGTACTACGAGCAGGGCTTACCGTCGCAGTATGCGAAATGGGGTAAAATTACCCAGTATCTAACCATTTTCGAACTTCTTTCGAACTACCTCTTTCATTGTCGGATTCCAACCTCCTCTGTGCCTTCACTTGCTGAGGGCTTGTAGCCATCTTCTGTATCTGGTGCATGCACGTAGAAGGGGCGGATCCCTTTTAGGTCATTGAGACCATCCAGAGTGCTTGTTTATGATCGCGAACTCTCAATAATTTCTCCTCTCCATTTCGAGTTAGGGATGATGAAATAATTCACTTGGCGTAGATTCTACCCCGGTATCATATTTCAAATGGCTGAGTGGGTTTTGTTCCCGTCTTGGGTGGTTGCTGCAATTGATGGAGCATTTGTTCTAACCTTCGCTAAGCGATTGAGAGTATTTCCTTCTATTGTGCCAAAAAGAATCCATCCACTTAGCGTATTCTTACGCGCGTTACTCGGGTTCTCGATTCATTCGCCGCTAGGCCTAGTCTCGAGAAGAATTCGGTGGGCGCTTTGGCTAGACACCTGTAGCCCTACTATATCAACCATGAGACCTGCGTATCACTACTGGCGGGTGTCGTCTTTTGCCTCGAAGACATTGAATTTCACTTAACTTCTTCTTGTACTCTTAACCAGTTCCTCTGCACATCAATCGATATACGCAGTTGCTAGAAAGGTCTTACCCAGAATGTCAGTATTCCTTATCTTCCTCCATGTCTAAAAACGATGAAATGCAACTGGGAAGAATAGAATTTGTCATTACTAAGACATCTTCTATTATCCCTCTCGGGTGCTTCAAAGATACATGCATAATTTGAAAGTGTGATAGTCGGACGGGAGCTTCTCCTAATCCTGGCAGCTTAAAGATGGATAGAGGCATAAGATTAATCTGGCACCCAGTACACGAGTGCTCTTTCAAAGCTAAGCATTTCCAATTGTGCACGGGATATAGTGGCTTGCACAGGTCTTTGAGTTTAACGGTAAGCTTTCTCGAAGGATGCTTGCATTCACCGGTTAAGTTTACCGTCTCGGTCTGCGCTAATCTTCTGCCACGAGGCCAAAATGTCTTTCCTGAACTTTACATAAGCTGGGCATTTGCTCTAAGGCATCGGCAAATGGGATGTTTATATGCGACTTTTTGAAAACATCCATAAGCCGTGGTGCTTATCCGAGTTTATGTTTCTTGAGGGCAGTTGTGCGGGTAAAGGGGTAATTATCTTGACTTTGGCAGTTCCCAAGGCCTCTATTATTTGTTTTCATGGCGTTCTTTGTGCATGTCACTGCATGCATTTTTGTGTGATCTCCTGTTCTCTACTTGCTCTTCAGTGGGGGTTGTATATGATTCCAAATCTCTCCCACTTCTTAGTGTGGTAGCTTACTTGATGCTCGTTCCTATAACACTTGGATTTACCCTCACAGATTGCTGTGAAGAACCGGTTGCCTTTCTGTAAGTAGGTTCGCCATTTGGCCCATTTGTGCCTCCAAACTCCTTAGTTGTGCTGCTTGATTGTTTAACTGGGTTGTTTGCTGCTGCATGTTCGCCTTGGTCTCATTCATAAACGCGGAATGAGAAGTTAACATCTCTTGGCCCAGAGCTTGCTGCAAATCGACTTCTTTTCGGAGGGTGGTTCATTAGCTCGAGTTCGATTGCGTATTATTACGATTGCTCCCTCCATCCATACCCTTGGTTGTTTTGATTATTAAGTTACGATTATTCACGCCATCCTTGTCCACGATTAAGTTACGGTAGATTACTTGCCCATCTGATTCCTTCTTCTTTGTGATTGATTGATTAAACCTTGATACATCGCATTTGTTCTACGATAGGGTTTCCGTGATATCCCGCACTACTATCACGACCCCCACAAAATTCACCTGATTCGGGGTTGAGTCTACGTATGGCATTAAATTCCTGCTGTCTATTCAAGCTGTAGTTAGGCATGCCACATGATTCACTAGATTGTGAGGACTTCATTATCTGTGCCTGCTTTGTGTTAGCGGGTGCAGCGCCTTCTCTCTCCTAGGTAACGATTAGTGTTGGTTGCGGCGTCTTCCAATATCTCATACGCACAGTGCATGGTTTTCTTCATCAATGATCCTCGGTGAGGCATATCATTGTTAGGTTGTATTTCTCGGACCATTGTAGAAGGTGTGGACTTGCATCCGCTCCCAGTTGGCGGTGGTGAGGACGCCGTGACACTCATGGAACTGTCCCATGCTTCCGCGAGTTCTCCGTGAGTTGTCGAGCGTATTGATTTCTTGCACCGGTTGTACGAATTTTTGGCGACAGAATTGATGAAATTTTGTTATTTCGTTCCATGTGCCGATCTGGTGGCTGGGCGGTTAGCAGCTCTTGCTTCTATCCCAGTGAAAGTGGGAATAACCGCGATCTTAGGGCTTCTTGATGACCCCATTGTATTTGATGGTATGTGAGCTTGAGGAAGTTAGTCAAATGCATGTTGAGTTCTCATGGGGTAGTCCGCAGACAGTATGTTCTGAAACATTTGTCTGTGGCGACTTCAATTCAAAATTGTTTGCTTGAATTGGCGACCGTCGATTCTTTGTCTGAACAAGCTGTTGGAGGTAGAGCAGACTCATCCTAATAGCATGTACGGATCGTGCGGGTGTATGAATGGCACAGGCGCTTGATTTCCTAGTTCGGCTTCTCTGTGGTCAGTTCGTTCCACGCGAAATCTTGTTCTTCGGTGTTTTTCCATGACTATTGGCGTTCTACTGTTACATTCTACCATTCTCGGCGCAATCTATGCGAGTGCTACGGCTGGATCACACAAGTGTTGGTTAACTTCGGTTTCTTTATCGCATGTACTCATGAAACTGTGCTGAAATAACACCGCGAGCTAACAAAATATACGCATCACGCGCGAGTGCGCGTCGCCTCCAAGTAATATAGTGTACTAGATTATGCAGTACTGATCCACAGAGGAAAGATACGTTGACTACGGATGTTACGCTTTTTCGAGCTGATATCGAATGAATATTGATTCTAAGATGGAATTTAAATGCGAAATACCTTAACTAAACTATTGGTTTTGGTGGATTGATAATGAGGAGCCACAAGTTCGTCTCCCCCTGTCACATTCGATGGATTATTCTCCTAAAGATGTTGTTATTCAGATTGTTTATAACATATCATTTAAGTGATCTGCCTCACAGAATCTATGCCTCTCTCGAGGTATATTACGCCTATTTGTGAATAAGAATTCGAGTATATCTCTATCTGTTCCGGTATTCGAAATGTAATGTTCAACCCCAAAAAACCACCTTCGGGTTGAATATCTCTATTACCAGAATCGGCTAAAAAGGCTACTCTACCAGGATCCACTGAATACCCTCATCTCTCGAATCTCGGATCTTCAGTGTAAGTATGTTAATATTGGCCGAGATATTATCATATAATTAACATGCAGAATGGATGCTTGATAAATTAACTAGCAATTAAGGTCTGCGAAAGGTTAAATTCTAATCCATTGTGACGGGGGTTTGATGTAACCCTAGAAAGAAGTTTAGAACATCGCATGAAGGAAAGAAATAATATAAGTAATATGAAGAACATCTCATGTGATGCAGCCAAAATAATCAAAACAATAAGGAAGAAGAAAACTAATAAAGATTAGGAGATTGCAAAATTAAATAATTGCGGAGTTCTCAATTCCGTCTCTACGGCGCCGCGTCCTTGATCCCTTGATTCAGGCCTCGCATTTAATGATGGGATCGAATTTTGAAATTTGTGTCGCTGACGTGATGACGTCGCGGCGATGAGGCGTCAGCGGCGATGAAGGCTAGTTGACCACGTAATAGTTGACTCCCGCGTCATTGACTTGGTGACGTCGCTGACGTCGGAGCGTCGCGACGTGGCAGTGCTTCCTTGCCTACTCCTTATTGCTCGAAGCTTCCAAAGATGTTCTTCTTGCCTCATCAAGCACAATATTTCAAAATAAACATAACTAAAAGTCTAACACCCAAAACTATATAAATAATGCCAAAACAACATGAAAATGCGAGACTGACGCGAGTGTAATCTGAGTGTTTTAAGCACTCATCAGTTGCCTAGTGAGAATCCGAATGCACATTTGACAAGTTTTATTGAAATTTGCGACATAGTTAAGTATAATGGAGTAAAAGAAAAAGCTCTCGGTTGCTGTGTTGCTGTCCTTAGCAACCCGAGCCAAGCATTGATTGACCTTGACCATTTGAGTCCATTACCTCAGCCGCAGATAACTTAGTCTGAAAATTTGACCAAAATTTTCCAGCTCGCAAGATACGCATAAGCGTTGTAAAAAAGAAATTAACACATTCAGACAATTCAAGGAGGAGAACTTGGCTGTGGCCTGGGAGAGATTTCATGAGCTACTAAGGAGATGCCCACATCACAGATTAACTAGGTGGATGCAGGTGCATACGTTTTATAACGGCTTAAGCGATTCAACTAGGACAATCATTGATGCCCCAACAGGAGGTGCCACGATGAAAGACTAAGATCAAACATGAGATATTGGAAGATACAACCACTAATTCTAATCACTGGCCTTGAGATAGATCAGCACCTAGGAAGTCCTTAGCGTGCGCAGACACAGAAGTTCTCAGTAACATGGTAAACCATGTCGCACAGTTAACTAAACAACTACAGAAGCAGCAAGGTACAGTGAATGCGATTCAGAATATTCCTTGGGATATTTGCGAGTCTTGTGGAGGATAACGTAGTACTATGGATTGTCAGTCGGGACAGATGACAGTGGAGCAAGCACAGTATGTGAATCAGTAGAATCAACAACAACAGGGACAGTATGGAGGTAATACATATCATAACAGGTACTAGAATCAGAATCAGAATCAAGGCCAGAGTTGGAGTGGTAACCAAAATAATCAGAGCAACTAGAACTATGGCTAGAGGAACAATCAGAATAGTAGGCCACCACTTCAAGCGAGCAAGCATGTGGCTTGAAAGAATGGATTTGGAAGAAGCCTTGCTTTAATATGATGACTGTAACGCACATTTATATGAATGAGGCAGAAGGCCACGTTCCAAAATTAGGCTCATGACTACAAAACTAATCCACCTTGACTACATAATCAAGGGGCCTTTCGAGAGAGCACGGAAGTGCAAATAAGAGCGAATGTACATTGTTGTGAGGAAGCGGCATGGATCATTACACATGACTCGGTGAACGAGACGAGGAGAGGTGAAAATAAACATGTCGAAAGTTTGTCACATAGAGAAGTGTGAAGGTGCAGTGCAAGGCAACCACCAGTGATAGGAGAGGTAGAAACTGAGGAAGTAATCCAGACCAGTCAAAATGACAAGATAGAAAGGGAACAACCCCAAGAGAAAAAGTATGTGGAAGAAGAAACTGAGGCTAAAGATCGACTAACCACGACTGAACCCACTGTCCAAATTCCGAATCCTCAACGCCTGAAGAAGAATAAATTGGACAAGCAATTCACAAAGTTTATGGAAGTGTTCAAGAAACTGCATATAAACATTCCATTTGCAGATGCGTTAAGAGCAGTGCTGATTATGTAAAATTCATGAAGGGATATATTATGAAAGGACGCCGGATTTTGGGGCAGTGAATCTCATGTAGAGATGTAGTGCCATCCTTCGGAGAATTGCCCGCAGTTGAAAGACCCAAGCGGTTTTACTATTCTTGTACCATTAGGGAACTCATCTTTGAGAGGGCCTTGTGTGACTTGGTAGCTAGCAAACCTCATGCGATTATCCATATTCAAGCGGCCAGGGTTAGGTGAAGGTGCCCAACTCGTCACACTCCGGTTGAGTAGACGGGTCCATAAAACATCCTAGGAGGGTGATAGAAGGCGTTATGGTAAAGGTAAGACAAGTTTATCTTCTGGAGCATATTTCATTGTTCTAGACATGGAGAAGATAAAGCAATGCCCATAATGTCAGTAGACCGTTTCGCCTTGGAAGGGACGAGTAGTTTATGCGAGAGGAGAGTTGAGTGAGGTGTGGGATGACAAGGGTCCAAGTTCGGTGTGTTTGGTAGTGAGACACCCGGCAAGAGTGATACATAGCCGTGATGGGGCGTGGGGCTATAGTGTGTCTAGCGAAGTGGATAAGTTGGCCGTACAGAGAGCCCAGCCGTTTATAGTGAATTGAAGAACTAGGAGAAGAGGTCATAGAGTATGTGGGAAATGGATGGACTCGCTGACCTAATGAGAGGAAGTACTACGAGACCACAGGCGAAATTGCTCGAAGCGTTGGTGCCATCCTTTGAGCGACCACCAGTTGAATGAAAGCCAGCTACTGACATCATTTGAGGTATGCTTATCTTGGGACGCCTCCACCTTACTAGTGATTATTTACATCCAGCGGTAGCAAAAGAGATCGTTATTAAGTACTAAGGGATCCACGAGGATTCACTTGTTTGGTCTACGGTTGATTTAAAGGGGATTCGTCATACATGTGTATGCATGAATTACGCTAGAAGATGGTCATAAGACTTCAGTGGAAGCACAGAGGAGACTGAATCCAACCATGAAATAGGTAGTCTACAAGGAAGTACTGAAGTGGCTCGATGTCAGGGCTATTTATCCTATTTCTGACAGTGCATGAGTGAGTCTGGTACAGGTTGTGCCTAAAAAGGGAGGAACAACAGTGATAACGACATAGAATAATATATTGTTGCCTTCTAGAACAGTCATAGGTTGGAGAATCTGCATTGACTACGGGGTGAATAAGGCTGCAGAAAGACCATTTCTACTACCATTTATGGTCGGATGTTAGATGGGTTGGCGAGGCATGAATATTCTCTTGTTTCTTGGATGGAGTGTTGATGAGTGCAAAACTCATCTATGTTTTGTATTTTATATCCATATTCATGTAAAACCCATAACATTTCCTCTAAATTTGGTTTTGTAGGATTATTGATGAAAAGCAAGTGATTTGGCAAGAAATGAGCAATATATTTCCTAAAGAAGAGTCTTAGGAGTCTCACGATGCTAGGAAGATCAAATTTTTGTGCCATCTAAGGACATCAAATGGTTCAAATTCCCTCATGGTTTCATTCTACATTCAAGAGCACCAACAACACCTCACGCCCAAATCCGAGTTAAAATGAAGAAGTTATGACCTCACAAGTTGGAGAAAACAGTAAGCGTCCGAAAGCGTATACCATGACCGATGGGTGTCATCATGACTAGAAGCGTATGTGACCAGAAATTTATGTCGCGACCAAACATTGTCTCCGACTAAAAATGCTAAAAAAAAAAAAAAAGGGGGCTGAAAATTGATATTTGGGTATAACCAACTCATTTCAAATAGAACATATATACTCATTTTTTTAGGTAAAGAGGGCAGGAAGGTGGAAATGCTCTCTCGCTAGGTTTCTCTCGCGCCCATTTTAGAGTTTTCTCTGATTTTGATTTTTTAGATCTTGAGTAATTTTTTAGCAGATTTATTTCTGTGGAGAGATTTCGGTCTTGTATAACGGAGATTAGTTAATTCTTTATTCAGACAAGATTGAAGCTAAAATATGGATTTTTCTCTCACTTCTTGTCTCTTGATTTCTTTCTTCATTTACTTACTTTTTGTTTGATTGGTGATGATTGGAATCCAGTAATGGAACATTAAACACCCTCTAGGGGTGGGGGTTAATTGTTGAACATTTAGATTTGCAGATTTTCAGTTTATTTTATGGGTTTGAAAACTGAATTTATATAATCGGTATTGTTCATATAATTAATTATTCAGAATACTAGTAGCTTATACAAAAAAAAAAGTTGTATCTTTGCTCTGATTTTCATGAGGCCCTCTGAGTGACACAGAGATTGAGATTCCTGAGAGTAAAGAGCAGTAACTTGGGGATATGTTAGATTAATATTATGGAACTAATGAACTCTAAAAGGTTACTTTGATAGATCACTAATTTACTCATGGTGTCAGGATTAATTAGATGATGTATCATTTTAATGTTTAGAGGTCTCACCTCAAATTGATAGAGGGATCTTGATCCTGTGTTAGCAAAAGATATAATCAAGGAGATAGAAAATTTTATTAGATTTGAAGGACGAGATACCAATTAGATTGGAGAAAGCTTGCATAGTCCCTATCTATAGGGTAGAATTCTTTAGTCCTAAGGAAATGGTTGTGAAGTATTGAAAGAAAAACAATCAAATCTTAAAGAGTGCAAATTTTATAAATGTTGACTCATTTGTCACGAAAAGGAATATGGTGTGTTAGATAGTGAAATGTATAGTGCGGGGGAGAAATCCAAGCTATACTACATTGCTCTTGGACCAAATCTAGCATTCAACTCACAATTGTTGCGGCTTTTAAGAAATGAAAACTGTTTTTGTGAATAATTATCCCCATCCCCTAGTGACTCTTTTCATACCTTTTAGGAATTAAAAACGGTTGTTTATTTGGTAGATTTTTAGGATTAGTTTTAAATCAGTTTTTGTTTCAATTAAATTGATATTATTCCACATCCTATTTAATTGCCTAAATAGTGAAGAGCCCTTGTAATCGGGGTGATCAAATTCCAATTAGAGAGAACCTCCAATCCTCGTGGGTATGATATCCAGACTCCTAGAGTCCACTTTATTACTTGTATGACCCTTGCACTTACTTGAAGGGATGAGTGGTGGTAATACTTTTCATTTCAGTTTTTGAGTATGCTTACTTTTGTTTCAATTCAGTTTTTTTTTTTAGTATTTACCACATTCACTCCCTTGGCCATATTTTCATATCGGAAAATCGGTCTTTACAAGTTTTTGGCGCCATTACTGGGGATTGGCGCGGTTCACTTTCTCTCATTGGAAGTTGACATTTTGAAGAACGGGTGATTTGCAAATTTAGGAAATTTTTTTTATTTTTATTTTTGGTTGTGAGTTGTTTCTTAGGTAATTTTTATTTTTATTTTTTTACTATTAGTATTTTTGTATATTTTCTTTTGTTTTTCTTCTTATTTGTAAGTACTCATGGAGATATTGAGTGAAGATGGAATTGCCTCCATAATAAACTTGACTTCCTTATTCATCATTTGAATCAAAGGGTCGAATGACTCACTCATGGAACAAGGAGTATTACCTTATCAAGGGAGTTTAACCCCCGCATTTCAAAGAAGAAAGAGTTGTTTCTTGCTAAAAGAGCATAATTTTACCAACTGGATGATACTTGAAGATGAGTAGTCTTCATGACGAAATTCCAGTTAGATATCTTCAGAGTCGACATAGTATAGATTGAAAAAATAGAAGCTCAAATTGGACATGTCAAGCATTCAGAGATCAATTTCTAGGACCTCTCCTAGTAATACTTTGAAAAATCCCATTGAATGCATGGATGCTCCTTTGAGCAATGTGCAAAAATTTCATATCCTGGAATCTGTGGAAGAAGGTGAAAATGAGCTGAAAATAGAGAACAAGACACTCTTAAACAACTTAGAGGATGAAAAGCCATTAGTGGATAAACTGAAATTTCAAGAAGAAAGTCAAGTAATGGCTATTGAAAACATTTGTTGAAGAATTCAACATTTACCTTCCCCATGGATTTTGTGACTTAGGGCGTTGAAGGGGATCTACAAAATTCTATATACTAAGTAGACCGCCCCTTTCCTCCAAGCCAAGCATGGATTGGCATCAACAGGGAGCTCACCTTGTGGGTGAGGGAGAAAGCAAAGTTCAATCTTCACCAACCATTACCATTGAAGGAACAAGAAATAGCCATGTCGCGAGAAAGTGCGACTTGCTAATCAAAAGAGACACGTGTTTGAGCAGTCCTGCTAAGCATAAATGTGTTTACACCTACATCACATAGAGGGGACTGTTTTGAAGAAATTGTGGCTAAACCACCAGCCATAATTCAAGGGGATTTTGAGTTTATTTCCCCTATTCAAAATCTGAAAGAAAACATCCTTGAGTTGAATGGTTATAAAGAGGAAGTGCTCCCAGAGATGAATGATTGGCGAGAATGGGAAGCACTAGTACTTTTCCAATGAGTCTAGTTGGACTCTAAAAGCGGAGACTCTTCAGGAGGCAACCCGAGTTAAGTAATAGGATTCTATCCACTCTACTTTTCTTTTTCCTTTTTTAGTTTACTTTATTTGTTTATATATATATATATATATATATATATATATATATATATATATATATATATATATATATATATATATTTTTTTTTTGCGTGTGATGAAAATTCGGCTTGATTGTTTTAACTTTATTTGTTAGTGTTTTGAGATAAAGTAGATTTCAAGTTCAGCATGTTGTCATGACTAGTTTACGAGAGCAAAGAGCGAGGAGTTGGAAAGTGGATGATGTACTTATAGTGCTTGAAGTGTGAAAATTATGGAGTTGAAATGTTTGAAACAAATTTAGGGTTTTGAGGATGAAATGAATCAAATTAGTGAAATATAAAGTTGGAAGGTTCATGATCATGCTTAGGGAGAGGTGAGACAAAGAGATGAGTTTAAGCATGAATGAAGCATTAAGGGTTTTATTGGAGGAATTTTGAGAGGGATATAAGCATGAAGGACTTATGAAGGATAGCGAAAGTGATAGACTAAGAGACAAAGCGCGAGAACTAAGGAGTCAAAAATCATCACATTGGACATCATTGAACATTCGGTTTCTGTATTGATTGAGAGCTCAAATGGTTCACCTCAGCCCATGACACATTCTACATTGAAATAGCTTTCAAAGAGTCCTTACGTAATTCAGAGTGAAAATGAAGGAGATATGAGTAAAACAAGTTGGAGGAAGAGCAGGGGTCGCTGAGCAAGTGCGGCAGATGGCCTGCAGTCCACAGCAGAGGCTCAAAACTCTTTAAAAGCCCATTTCTTCTTCCTACTTTTACACTCTATCCATCGAACTCTTCACTTGACCAAATTGCCTTCTGGCCAGTGGGTCCAAAAACTCATTAGATTTTTAATCCATTTTTAAGTATATTACGAGATAAATGTTGATTTGTTTGAAATGTGGATATTTTACTCAAATTTCATTTTGCATGTCTGTGAGCTCAAATCTTAGCAAAACCAGAAGAAACATTTGTAGCGGGAATTGAGGTCACAACTGAAAATTTAAGTCGCGACAGGAAGCTCAGTTGCCAGCCATTCCAAGTCACGACATCAACAAATTCGGCTTTGAAGAAGAAATAGAAAACTTGAACAAGTGAAGTCGTGACTTGAAGAAGGAGGTTGCGACAAAGAAGACGTGGTCGAGACTAAAGGAAATAATCAGGAAGAAATTCATCTCGCGACATCACTTTGATCTCGGCTAAGGAATATGAATGATGTCGACGCCGCTGCGATGTCGCTGACAAGGATCCGATCTATGAAGCCTGAGAAGTCTTTGCAAAAGAAAGAGGTTGCCTTCATTTTTAAATAGGACTCATTTCATGTCGCGGCATGCAGCGGGAAGATTAGTGAAACTAAAAATAGAGTTTGAAAGGAGGTGGCTGTGGCAAATAGAAGCACTTGCGAGGCGGAACTGCGACCTTTTACAAATCAAGGATTATAAATGATGTCGCGACCACTCATTAAGGTCGTAACCTGAAGAAGAGCTGAGCAGAAGAAATTAAGGTTGCGACACCACCTTGAGGTTGCGACCTGGAAAATAGGTGGGAAGGAGGAAATTTGTTGCAACATAGGCGAGGTTGCAACGAAGAAAAACAAATGGGAAGCAAAGGGTGAGCACTCACCATGAGATCGCGACATAAAATTAAAACATGAGGCAAGAAGACCACCTGACCACCAGTGCGACCCGATAAATCGAAGTCACTGACATGAAGTCATCATACAAGCAGAAAAGTGAGTGCCAACCTAAAGCGATCTTGTAACTCATGGCTGGAAGAATAGAAAGACAATGATGTTGCAACATGTAACTGAGGTCGCGACATCAACACTGAAGGAGCACTGAGCAAATGAGGTCGCGACCACAAATGATCTTGAGCCCTTTGATGCTTGATTCTGAGACAAGCTGGTTGCAACTTAAAGAAAGGTCACGATCACGAGCAATCAAGAAGTCCATGTCGCGACATCATCAACTTGAGGAAGTCGCGACATGGGACAGTGAGCTGGGCTTTTCTTTGGAGTTCCACCTGGAGCATTGTAGGGGATTATTTGAGGAATTCTTTACGGGTATAAATGAATGGCTTTAGAAGGTAAAGTAGTTTAAAGTGCCACTACTAGAAAAAGAAAGGAAAAAAGAAGAGGAGCTCAGGAGTCATCAATAATTTTTAGGTAGTTTATTTTTGTTTTTATTTTTAGTTTCATTTAAGTTTGAATCTGCGAATTGTCAGAAGCTTGAGTAGAGGCTGATTTTAGTTATATTATTTTCTTAAGTATTACTTGAAATTTATGAAATATAGACAAATTTACAGATTCATTTCTTCTCGGTTTATTGCAATTACGGTGGTTGTGCGTGATCGGTGGTCCATTTCTTAGTGCGCAATGCAATAGTAAGCGACTCTGCTGAATTTGATTTATTTAGTTCTGATACTCACAATTAGGGAGAATTAATTTAGGTTAGTTTTTACTTAATCGGTGTCATTTGAATGGATAAGTTCCCAATAGTAGTACCTAAATAATCGGTTGAGGGAATGTATCTTTACTCGATATCGAGGATGCCCTCTGCGTGAAACTGTGAGACGGAGATTCTGAGAAATTTGAGGCATTCTTTTACGGGTATGTTAGACTACCATTAATGACTAGCGAGCTCTGAGTTCATTTTGATAAATGTGAATTCGTTCATAATTGAAGTTGGAGGGTGTATTTAACAATATAAATAATGTGAGAGTTCACCTTAATCTAAGGTAAGTTTCAATCCGAGTAGCTTAGATCTAATCAAGTGAAAGGATAAACCCATAGATGCGGAGGTTGAGCCACCAATTAAGTGAGTGAAACTTTACGAATATCACGAGAAGGAAAAGCAAAAGTTACTGCTTTGTCAACGGGAAATGGGTGTGAAGCATTGAGAAGAAAAAATACCGAGATCTTGCAAAGAGGAATTTGGAATCTGGTAGATTTAGTTTGATCTTGTCTTGAGAGAAACGAGGATATCTAATCGATGAATATGGAGAAATCAATTCAATAAAATTGGAAATCTTGGACAATAACTTGAATCCATATATAGAACGAGCAATGTCTTAAGCTACTTTAGAATTATTTGTTTCAATGTATTTCAACGATAGTTTTCGTTTCTTGGAAATAAGTTTAATCCATTTTTATATATGCAATTATTTTCTTGATACGTTTGTTTAAGCTTAGTTTGACATTATTCAATATTATAGGATTTTTAATTTTTGTTGTTTTAGATAAAAACCTTCACTATGAGTTTTGAGTCCAAAATAGTATGGAATTTTAGTAGTTAGGGTGATTGATGCCGCCAATTCGATATCAATATCCGTGGGAATGATACTTGGACTTACATTCTGATTTTTACTGTATGTAGCTGTGCACTTGCCAGTGTCATGGTGAACCATATTTTAAATCATGAACATTAAGAAAATTATTTTATCAACAAAATTATCAAAGTAACATGGATGCAAGAAGTGTAAGGCGCTCTTGTAATTATGTTAATTTGAGGGTTACAGTCTATATAGAAAAACGAGCAAGTTTTTATGGCGCAGATTCTGCAGTGATTGAAAGAATTAATTAGATCAATATTCGACAAAGAAGGAAATGCTAATTTTTTACACATTTATAAGCAGAAGAACAAAAGTAGCTTTTCAGCGGTGGCTACATCGATACTAATCTCTTTAACAAGCCATGTTGAAAATATTTGTTTAGTTTGACTAATGCTATTAATCGAGTGTGTTTGATTTAGGGAAGCAATGCATAGGAAGCGAGGATTCTAACACGATTCAGTGGACAACGAATTGAAGAACACTGGGGAGATTAGAAAGTCAAAAGAGTAGAAAGCGCGGCTATGCGGATGGAGACATGACCGGGACCGGGCTTGGTGGGCGCGAAGCTGAAGGCCTCCCATTAAAGCCTGATAGGAGTTTGGAGCTGTGTCGGGAAGAGTGTGCAGATTGACGGCCCTCTTGTGGATGCAAATAATTTTGAACTAAAGTCACAGGCCTTGATTACAATGGTTCGGTAACATCGGTTCTTGGTCATCAGCGAACCCAAACGAGCACAGGAAGATTTCGGGATGTGAATCTGATGAAGGTAGATAGTGTGAGACTAGAGGTGATAAAGTTGCATCTCTTCCCATTTTCTTTGAGAGATATAGCAACCACATGGTATGAATCATTACCATATGGTTCGGTTGATACTTGGAGTTGGTAGAAGCCTACTTGGCCAGATTCTTTCCCCATCTCGCCGAGAGAGAAGAAGAGATATGAAGTATTAACAAGGGAAGATGAGAGACTATATGTAGCAGGAAAGATTCGAGAGGTTCTTGAAGAGGTGCAGATGCATGGAATAGATTTGAAGACCCGGATGGACATAGTGTATCATGCTTTAAATGATATATCTAGGGCATTGCTCGATGCTTCATGTTGTGGAGCATTGAAGCGAAAAGAATCTTTGAAGGCGAGAGATCGATAGAAGACTTGACAAATGCAATATAGAAAACATCGAAAGGTTTTCAAGAAGCAACAGAGAGAAGGGGTCATGGGTTGAGCAAGATGGCGACCATGAGGCAAAGTTGGATGCCATAATGCATAGGATGGACAAACAAGAGAGAAAAGATGCACCTTTCATGAAATAGGGACTGGAGTGGAAAGAGAACATGAGAAAAGTGCGATGTACTGAAGAAAGATTCTTATGGTCTTGAGGAGTTAGAGATGCGTGGGCAGGCGAAATTACCATTTCAAGCCAAATCCCTAACACCTTACTGCAGTCTGGCGGGAACCATGGGGAATTTCTCGCTATGGTGGAGGGCGTGTTCTGAGGCTGAGGCATGGAATGACATCCTCAGCAAGGATATCGAGCCACGGGTTTCAGTAGCGACATCGAGGAGGTGAAAGCGAAATGAATATCGAGAGGTCGAGAGGAGGACTCAGCCATTTGAAGAACAAATCTTGCGATTCATGGGGGGACAACAAGAGGCTATTACAATTCCATGAGCGAAGCTGTCGACTTGGAAGCTTCTTGATCCCATTTCAAAATGTTTCGAGAGAAGAATGCTAGTGCCTCGTTGAAAATTTGGAGACACAAGTAGGGCAATTAGACTGGATAATACCCAAATGTCGAGCAAGGTACATTCCCTAGTGACACTCAGAAGAACCCAAAAGACCGCATGGCAATTCAATTACAAGAATTAGGAAGGATTTGGCGACAACAAAGGACTGAGAAAGGAAAGAAGACGGAGGCAGAAAAGAAGGGACTAAAAGGAAGGAGAGAACACCAGTTAGGCAGTAGAAAGGAGTAATGACGAAAAGAAGGAAGGAGTACCAGCTTATACACCTTGATGCCATTTCCTGAGACGAAGTCAGAAGAACGAGTTTTCCTAAATTCTTGGACATTTTGAAAATAGAAATAAATATCCCATTTGCGAGAGGTAATCAACCAAATGCCTCTTTGTAAAATTTACGGAGATCTCGAGCAAGAAAGGAAGATAAGCTGAGGCTAGAATAGTAGCTCAGTACCACTCTTGCGATTGCCATTATCCGACAAAAGCTCCCGACCAAGATGAAGGACCTTGGCGGTTCACCATTCCTTACTCCGTAGGAAATATGAATTAAAAGCTTTATGTGATTAAGCTAGTATAAATTTGATGCCTCTATCGGTTGTGCGGAGACTAATTTAAGGGAACTTACCTGACGACAATTACATTGCGAGATAAGGTGATAGATCATTAAGCTGCTTGAAGGCATTGCCGAAGATATACTTGTCGAGGTTGGGAAATTCATCTTTCGATGGATTTTGTATCATGCGAGATGGAGGAAGATACGAAGTTCCTTTGTTCTTTGGGAAGACCTTTCTTAGCAGTGGAAATTTGCCTTGATAGATATACGAGAAAGGTGACGACACTCGGGTTGGAAATGAAACGAGTGCATTTTAATAGTAATAAGTGCGGAACGTCGATAAGATGTGAAGCCGGTTGTAGGCGTAGGAAACAATAGCCTTCTACGATATTGAATTGAATTTTGATTGTATCCTTCAACACTCTATCGTAGAATTGAAATGAATTTTCAGTATCTTGAGAGTCTTGGTTGTGAAGTTCTGCTTTCAAATTTGTTTAACAAGGAAACAGTCTCGAGTATAAATGAAAGCAGTCAAGATGAAGTATACGACCCGGGAAACAACAAACTCATGAGCGAAACTAGTGCGAGAAGGGTTAACATTGAAAATTGCCCAGTCATTTAAAATATGAGTTTTAGAACCGAGAAAAGAAAACCGGTTATCATATCAAGCGCATTGGCGAAGGCGAAGAACGAGAAGTTCTTGGTAATTATGAGAAAATACAAAGGAAGCAATTGCTTGGTCGATTGAGGATCGAAGGAATTATCCCCGACCCACTCCATTGCATGCACAAAATATTGCTGAATGATAATGCAAAAACTTATATTGAGCATCAAAGGAGGCTGAACCCAGTGATGAAAGAAGTTGTCAGAAAAGAAGTTCTGAAATGGTTAAATGCAGGTTTTATATATGCTATATCGGATAGTTCTTAGAGGCCAAGCCCGGTGCATGTGGTTCTAAGAAGGTGGATTCATTATGATCGAAATGAAAAAGATAGGCCCGATTCCTACAAGAACTATGACGGGATGGAGGTGTGTGACTACGAGAAAATTAAATGCAAGGATCATTTTCCCCTGCCTTTCATTGATCAGATGTTGGATAAGTTGGTAGGACACCCTCATTTTTTTTTTCTTGATGGATACTCTGGATATAACCAAATTGCTATTGCACCTGAAGATCAGGAGAAAACCACTTTTACATGCCCATTTGGTACTTTTGCTTTTAGGAGAATGCCATTTGGTTTGTGTAATGCTCCTGGTACCTTCCAAAGATGCATGAAATAATATATTTTACGATCTAGCGAGAAGAAGTTATGGAATCTTCATTGATGTTTCACCGATACCTTGGATCCGATTTGGTGATTACTGCATAACACAGGGGCCGGTACTTCAAGAGTGCAAGACAAGAACCTAGCTATGAATTGGGAGAAAAATGCCATTTATGATTCTGAAGGTGTCTTGGGGCACATGATTTGTGCGGGGCTTGAGGTAGACCGGTAGTTTGATTATAAGAAATCTAATGCCACCCGCTCACGGAGTCAAAGGGAATTAGAAGTTTCTTAGGACATGCTGGATTTTATAGAAGATTTATCATAGATTTCTCAAAAATTGCTAGATACTTATGCGAATTCTTTGGGAAAAAGATCTTAAGTTACATTTTGATGAATCCACATACACTAATACATTTGAAAAATCAAATCAGGATAGTTAAGAAGCTCATCATGGCAAAACCGATTGGAACAAAGAATTTGAAATCATGTGTGATGCAGTGATTTTGCAATAGAATGTATTGAGACGAAAGATGAAAAAAAGAAGTGTTCAAGGCCATCTTCCCTACTATGCTATAAGACCTTTAATGAAGCTGAGAAAATTACTCTACTACTGAAAAGAGATGCTGACGATAGTATTTGCATATGAAAAATTTAGGCCATATATTTTGGGGTCCCATATTTGTTATACACCTGCGATCATCTTTGACAATTAAGTATCTATTGGAAGAAGCAGAAACTAGGTAGTCGGGTGGGTACTATTATTGCGAGAATTTGATTTAGACATAAAGACAAGAAGGGTTGTGACAATGTGATAGCTGATCACTTGTAGTGAAAACCCATACAAAGAGGAAGGAAGAGAAATGGCGAAAATTTTCCGGATGGCGGTTATTCAGTTCTGTCACTCCAATCACCTGGTATCTTGATATTGCTGAACTTCTTAGCTTGTGGAATTGTACCGAGGTCGGCTACCAACGGAGAAAAAGCTAGGTGATAGCGGGTTACTACATGCGGGTTGACCCATTTATTTTTTAAAAGAGGGCGATAAATTATGGGGAGATGTGTACGGAAGGTGGGCAAGCAGATTTTACAGAATGTCATGCATCACCATATGGGACATTTTGAGGAGATAAAACAGCCCACAAAATTCTCGGTCGAGTTTTCTTGGCCTATTATTTTAGGGTATTTGAATGGAGTGATTATGTGATCAATGCGAAGAATGGAGTATGTCGGTAGGCATGAGATGCCCCTGTAAGGTATCTTGGTGGTACAATTGTTTGATGTATGGGGAATGCGGATTTTATAGGGCCTTTCCGATTTCATTTGGAAATATATACATACTCCCTGTTTGTGGATTATGTATCAAAATAGGTTGAAATATGACTTTGTCGAAGAATGATGCAATCTGAGTTGGATTTACAAAGAAATATTCTGAAGATTTGGGACACCCAGGAACTATAATAAGTGATGGAGGAGCCATTTTGCAAATAAGGTGTTTGACAAACTCATGAGCGAATGTAATTATCCGACATATTATGAGCTTCGCTTATCATCCTGAGCAAATGGGCGGCTGAGAGTTTCAGCGAGGGAGATAAAGAAGTGCGGAAAAGATTGTGAGTTCCAGGTGAAGATTGGTCGTTGAAAGCACGTGATGCGCTCTGGGCATGGAATGCCTTTAGAGCTCTCATTGGAATGTCCCCATACAGGCTTGTCTTTACGGAGAACCTCGTCACCTACCTCTTGAGCTAGAATATAAACTATGTGGGCTATCGAGCTTAATTTTTGTTTAAGGCTGCTAAGGAAGATAGTCTTTGCGATTAAATAGATTGGAAGAGTTGAGAAATAGACACATGTTAGTGCGAATCTACAAAGGATAAAACAAAAAAATGGCATGATCGCCAGGTACGAGAAGGAATTCAAGGCGGGAGATCAGGTCTTGTTATTCAACCAGTTGACTCTTTCAGGAAAGAGCAATCCCAATTAAGGTGGACCATTTACGGTGGTATCATGCTCTCCACAGTTAGAGTGACGCTTGATTAACATGATCAGCAGAGTTTCAAGATTGACCAAATTCAGAGATTAAACACCTTGGAAAACGTTGGAAAGTAATATGGTTTGAACAGAGGAATTAACAGAACAACCAGCGTGAGAAATTCATTAAAGACTAAAAAATTAGCGAAACATGTGAGCGATCTACAGTTTGTTTTTAATTTTTTCTTTGTTATAGTTTAAAATTTATGTGTTTAAGTTTACAACTATCATATTGATTTATTCATTATTGATTGAAAGTAGGTAAATATTTTTTTTTAGTTTGCAAGGACAATGAAGATTATTACGAAAAGGAAACATCTGCAATCAAACTTCAATCGGCATAAGAGACCAAAAGAGAGCGAGTATATTCTTCTTGAAGTTGATTTTAAAATTTGTCTTTAATATATGATTGAAAGTTTAATTGGATTTTTATCTTGTTTGGTGCTTAAATTTTAGATGGTACATAGTGGAAGTTATTTGAATTTTGATGAAAGATACAGTTAGTTTATGTTGTTTTGATTGGAATTGGAATAGAGTGAAATTCTTTGTGAATTTGAGTGTTTGTTTATGTTTTAGTGTAACATTAATCAAAAGTTGCAACCAAGAATGCTGGATGTGAAAATAAAAGTGGAAAAGAAAGTCAAAATAATGAAAGCGAGAGTCCTGGCCCGAATTAAAGAAGGAAAGAACATTTTTATGTTGCAGCATCAAAATTCTTATCGTGACCACATTTCGGTCTAACAAAATTTGAGATTCTCGACCAAAATAGTCCAAAAGTCAATAAAAGTGGATTTCTAAAACCTCTCATTTTAGTCCATGGGTTAAAAATTAGATTCATTGAAAATCATGAATTTGAGGCTCAATACTTAATGTCGCGACTCATTATATTTGTCATTATTTAATAATCATTACTTCAAATTCATTAGGCTACCATTCACATTCTTCGATTCTGCATCCATTCATTGAAGTCTTTTGAAATAAATAATTGTTGTCAGAGGCAGAAATCAATGTCTTGATTGAGCGAATTGGTTGTGCTCGTTTCAGGAGAATAATCGGAGGAATTTAATAGCTTGAAAACGATCAATATTCTCCACCAAATTCCCAAAACCTGCATTTGAAATATGAAGGCAAAATTAGAAACCTCATTCCAATTCATTCATCAAAAATTTAAAGAAAGAATAAACAGCCTTGTAGTTTCCAAAATGCAAATCACTATAAAAGGATGGGATAACAAAGGAAAAACAAACAAAGAGAATGAAGAGAAGGGAGAATGAGAGAAAAGAAGAGTTCCAAGGTTGTGAACACAGAGTTTATGGAATGAATGGAGTCGGAAAACAAACCAATTCCATTCCTTATTCCATAAGCGCTGTGTAATCAGAAGAGTGGTTAATGGGAAAGGAATTGGAAGAAGGGTTAATTAGAGCCATCGGTAGGAAAAGCTCCCGAAAAAGGGAGAAAGGGCTCTAGGCCCTGTTGCACAACCTTGTTAGTAGAATCACTCTTAGAAAGCTCAAGGTCATTAGACAAATGAAGCAGGAGCTGCAACCTTCGGAGGAAGAGATAGGATTTAGATCAAAGAAATAGAGAGTTTTCTACAATTTAGTTTATAGTCTTATTTGTAAGGAAAGCAGATTATACAATATCGAAATGTTTTGATATTTGAATAAAAATCTTGTTGATCTACAAATTGATGAACATGATATATGAAATTTTGTTTTTGTGTCATTTTCTGTTTAGCATGATAAATAAATAAATGCCTTTTCTGTGCAAGAATCAAATAAATAATTCTGTTCTTTCCCAAGAAGCGACAATTTCAGAGGAAGAATGGGCGTGAATGATTAAAGGCAGAGTGGGAATTATTGCCTACATTGTTTTAATTTCAGGTATAGATTACAAAAATTTGAAATTTGGTTATTCTTGATGGAGCAATACTTGGTTGAAATAATGTAAGTGAATAGTAAATAAATACAAGTCTTTAAGAAATAATACACTTAGGTCAACAAAACTTATGAAACTTTGAGAGGAATTAGGAACATCTTCTAGGAAATTCAAGACTAAGAGTCCATAGTCCTAAAGCTTGTTAGATTATTGATTGAGGCGAAATCTTAGGTGAAAACATCCAATAAGAAATGATAGAGGCCATCCTTGGCAGATTGAGCTTTTCTAAGCCTACCCGTAATATATGCTTAAGCATATTCTCTAGTTCCTTGATTTGAGCCAAATAAGCCTTATTTCTTCAATAAACCTTGGCGAAAACCTAAATTCCCTTCCATATAATAAACACGCAGCAAAGAGCCCAAATTATCAGTTTCCAGGTTCGAAAAGTTTACTATAAAGAAAGAAACAAGTTTGGGAAAAATATTTCCAAATTTACACAATGAAGGAGGTGAAAAAGTAAAAATGGAAAACAGTGAAATAAGGAATAAGTTTTGTCTTGTGGCCTATTTCCTTGAACAATTAAGGTACCGTAGGGTGTTTTAACACCCTAGTACCCTAATACCAACTGGTATGAGTTGCTAGCCCAAAGTTCTCTAGAGTAAAAGAAAGCTAGAAAATGAAAACATTTACCTTATCCCAATCTAGAAAAACAAAAGCAAAGAGTTCAAAAAACAAAGGAAGTGCTTTGAATAAAGTGCATATGGAAATTGAAATTCCTAAAAGAATTCAACATGAAGATGAACCAGGCCAAGATTGAAGAGAATCAGCAAGAACAAAGAAGAAAAAGGGTGAAAGTTGAAGGCAACAAGTATAGAGAAAAGGTGGAAACTGTGTGATTTACAACTTAAAATTTTCCATTATCTACCCAATTACCCAAGCCCAACATTACAAGCCTGAAAGACCTCATTGATTTTGAAGGTTGAATTTACCTACATTAATGAAGTCAAATATGAAAAACAAGCATGAGACATTCTTGATCGAAAACTCGAGAAGATTAACTACATTCAACATGAGATGAAAAGGATTGAAGACACGCACACACATAGAACAAGACTTGTTGAATAAGTTGTTTAAATACATTAGTTCATCAAAATTTGTGATGAGAAATTATACCATGTCTTATTCTTGAATCCAAGCTGAAATTTAAAAATGATCTTTGGTATCTCTTAATTCAGATCAGGAAGAATGGAATGAGAAAAGGCGTGGTATGAATCAGGAAAATGTCCTTAAAAATTTCTAAGCTTATTTGTTTGAGGACAAACAATTATTTCTTCTCTTTGCTTGGGGACAAGCAAAATTTTAAGTTTGGGGGAATTTGATGAGTCCAAAAACTCATTAGATTTTTAATCCATTTTTTTGAGTTTATTACGAGATAAATGTTGATTTGTTTATAGAAATGTTGATATTTTACTCAAATTTCATTTTGCATGAAAATACAGCAGAAGCTCAAATCTTAGCAAAAATCAGAAGAAACCAGCCTGCAGTAGAATTGAGGTCACAACTGAAAATTTAAGTCGCGACAGGAAGCTCAGTTGCCAGCCATTCAAGTCGATCAACAAATTCGGCTGAAGAGGAAATAGAAAACTTGAACAAGTGATCGTGACGGGAGAGGAGGTTGCGACAAAGAAAGCGTGGTAGAGACTAAAGGAATAATCAAGGGGAAGAAATTCATTTCACGACATCACTTTGATGTCGCGGCGTAAAAGGATATGAATGATATCGCGACACCGCCCGAGGTCGCGACAAGGATCCGATCTATGAAGCCACATGAGAGGTCTTTGCAAAGAAAGGAGTTGCAAGTAGTTTTAAATGCAAGGCTCCATTTCATGTGCGACACCACTATGATGTTGCGACGCAAAACAGAAGATTCAAAGTGCAACCAAAAATAGGTTTGAAAGGAAATTATGTGCTTTAGCTAAATAGAAGCACTTGCCAAGAATGAACTTCACGACCTTTACAAATCAAGGATTATAAGCGATGTCACGACCACTCATTAAAATTAGACCTGAAGAAGAGGTGAGCAAAATAAATTAAGGTTGCGACACCACCTTGAGGTCACGACACGGAATAGGTGGGAAGGAGGAATTTGTTTCAACTGGATGGGGTTCTGACGGAAGAAAAAGAAATGGGAAGCAAAGAGGTCACGACATCACCATGAGGTCGCGACATGAGTGAAACATGAAGAAATGAAGAAGATATATTACAGTTGACCAAGAATCAGAAAGTCACGAAGAGTCATCATACAAACGGAAAGTGGTCGCAACTGGCTGATGTCGCCTTTCGAGGAAGTTGGAAGAATAGAAGAAAGACAATGATGTCGCGACATGTAAGCGAGATCGTGACATCTTACTTGAAGGAACAACGGAGCAAATGAGGTCGCGACCACAAGCGATCATCGCGACCAGCGTCCAGCGGTTGCAAGACAAGCGGTTGCAACTTAAAGAAAGAATTGCGATCTGGCGATCAAGAGAAGTCCATGTGACATCAGCGAAGGTCGCGACATAGGACGATGGTGGGCTTTTTCTTTGGAGTTCCACACAGACATTTTAGGGATTCGACCCGAAATTACACTATCGAGTATAAATAGATAGCTTTAGAAGAGTAAAGCGGTTTTACGTCTTCACTACCTAGAAAGGGAAAGGAACTCGGTGTATATTTTAAAGTAGATTTTTATTTTTTATTTTTATTTTTAGTTTCATTTTAAGTTTTGAATATATCTTGACTAATGCGAGAAGCAGTAGAGATTTGGATTTTAGTTATATTATTTTTCTTAAGTATTCTGCTGAGAAAATTTGTAAATCCTAGACAAATTTCTGGAATTCATTTCTTCTCAGTTTATTGCAATTACAGTGGTTGTGCGTGATCGGTGCTCCATTTCTTAATTCGCAATACGATGTCAGGAGCGCGACTCTGCTTGGATTTGGTTACATTTAGTTCACAGGTCTTTCCTACACAATTAGGGAGAATTAATTTGGGTTTAGTTTTTATAGTGGTGTCGTTTTGAATGGATAAGTTCCCAATAGTAGTACCTAATACCGGAGGTTGAGAATGTATCTTACTCATATATATCGGGATGCCCTACAAACCTGAGACGGAAATTCTGAGAAAGTGAGAAGCAGTGACCTACAGGTATGTTAGACTACCATTGACGAACTGCTGAGCTCTGAGAGTTCATTTTGATAAATCCCCCATTCCCTCATAATTGAAGTTAGAGGGGTGTATTTAACAATATAAATAATCAGAGAGTTCACCTTAATCTAAAGGTAAGTTCCAGTCACAGTGACCAGCTTAGATCTAATCAAGGAAAGGATAAACCCATAGATGCGGAGGTTGAGCCACCAATTAAGTGAGTGAAACTTTCACGAAAATCTGAGAGGAAAAGCAAAGTTCTGCTTGTCAACGGGGAAATGGGTGTGAAGTATTGAGAAAGAAAAATACCGAGGATCTTGAAATTTGGAATACGGGTAAATTTGGTTTGATCTGTCTTCGAGAGAAGCAAAGGATATCTAATAATTAGTGTAAAAATCAATTCAATAATTGAAATCTTGGACAAGCCAAGCAAGATCCATATAGAAACAGAGCAATGTGCTTAAGCTATTTGGAATTTAGCATTTTGATATATGTATTTCACGATAGTTTCGTTTCGAGGAAATTGATTTAATCCATTTTATATATGCAATTTATTTTTCTTAGTTACGTTTGTTTTAAACAGTTTGACATTATTCAATATTATATAGAGTTTTTAATTTTGTTGTTTAGATAAAACCTACGCTATGAGTTTTGAGTCGAAGCAGGTATGGAATTTTAGTGGTTAGGGTAGTTGATGCATGGTCGCTATCAATCTCTGTGGGAATGATACACGGACTTAAATTGATTTTACTGCATATGGCTGTACACTTGTGTCATAGGCGAACCCTTATTTTTAAATCATGAACATTAAGAGAGAATTATTTTATCAAGCAAGGTATCAGTAACATGGATCAGAGAAGTGTAAGGCTCTTGTAATTATAATGTTAATTTGAGGGGTTTAGTCTATATAGAAAAGGCAAACCTGCCACTTTCAAATGCATCTCTCATCCATTCAAATCACATCAATCACATCCCTCCTAGTCCATCTCAAATCATCTCAAACTTCAAAACCCATCACAAACCTGAGCTTACCTTTGTTGAACCTCAGAATTTCCATCCATCATTCAAGCATCAAGAGAAGAGTTACAATGAAAAAAAATTGCCTTTGTTGTTTGTTTTTGGTTCTTTGTGGATCATTGTTGATTGTGGAGTAATTTACTGTATTGAAGGAGGTTTTGAAGAATCAAAACTCACACATTTGAGGTGAAGGAAGTTGGTGCACACGAGTGTTTGAGAAAATACCAAAACCACTTTCATGGTTCCAAAAGAAGCAAAAGAGTGTAGAAAGGGGTAGTACACCAATGTCAAGGTCTAAGAATCCTTAAGCTTCCTATTCAAAGTGGCCGAGACTACAAAAGGGAGTTCACGTTTCCCAACTCTCTCTATTGTCCTTTTACTTTATTTAGCCTTTTGCTCATTTGCTGACATTTAGGACAATGTTCATGCTAAAGTTTGGGGAGTGTTTATTTTGGTTGGTTTGTCATGTCACACCCATGTTGCACATGATAACTTTGAGGATGAAATTTTCTGGTGCTTTTATGGATAATGACTTTGTTTGATGCTTTCTAACTTACATCTTAATTTTGGTTTATTTTGTTAATTAGAGTTTTTTTGAGTTAATTGAGTTTTGTTTGGAGTAGTTGTGATGTCAATAAAGATCATAATTGAACCCTTGAGATGTGGACAATATTCAAGATGTCGGACTTAATGGTTAATGGGTTATCTCTCTAATAGGCTATTTAGTCATTGGTTTCTCAAAATCCCTTTACTTGGTCACTAAGTACCCTTGAAAAAGCAGTTTTGCTTGGGTTAGAGGTTTATGAGAATCCATCTAATTTTGATCTCCATAGGTTCTAGACCTTGTTCTATTATCAGCAGGCGAAATCCCTAGCCAACACAACAATTGAGGAAATGATATAGGCCATCCTTGGAAAGATTGTGCCTTTCAAGCTAACCTGATAATATGCATATGCATATTCCTCTAGTACCGAATGTTGAGCCTTAAAGAGCCAAAATTAGGTTTTAGAGACCAATTTTGGAAATACAATAACCTTCTTATATCACTATTCTAAGCAAAGAGCCAAACTCACCCATAACATGAGAGTTTAGACATAATTGAGAAATGTGGTGAGGCAAGTTTGAGGGGAGTTATTTTCATAGGAAAAATAACTCAGGTGGTTAAATAGATTAAGTTGAAAATCAAAAGAGGTTGGTAGGAAGGAAAAAAAAAACAGAAAGTATCAAGTGTAAAAGAAACCCAAAATACAATAAAAAGTCAAGGAGAGGTAGTATAGCCTCGTAGCCTTCGTTCTGGAGAAAATAAATCATAAGGGTATCACCGACACACAGTACCCTAAATCGATTGGTATGAGCTATTTAAAATTTAAATCTAGCTAAGGGTTGGTAGAAAGCAGGGGTTTCGACATTCACACCTCTAACAACCTTGTCTTAAAGAAAAGGAACTCTTGGTGTTTGCTGAAAGAATGCAATTTTTTTTCAAAAAGGTGACATGAGGAGTATGGAATGATGCATCTAAACAGATTTTAGGGGTGCTTGAGAGTGTCATTGTGCTGATGGTAAGAATCAGGATGGAGTAGGAGCTGTCAATGTAGAAAAATATTTATGTTTGGGTAAGTTTTAGCCTCAAATGACTACTCAACTACCCCTTACCCAAGTCTTACATTACAAGCTTATAAAGACCTACTTGATCTTAAGAGTTTGTGTGTACTTTACATTAGTGAGTGATAGACAACAAGCTATGGAACCTAAATAAATTATCTTAGGAGATCATTGTACTTATCTCAATTCTCATAAACTCATTTTAGCTTGCAATTGTTTGGATAGGGGAAGACCACACACACACACACTAGGTAGAACCATGATCTAAATTTGCCTATTATGAAGTTAATTCACTATTAAAATGAATAAATTATCTTGATCATATTCTTTATATTCCCTTGGGAGTAATTCTTGAGACACATATCCGCATACCCCTTGGAAAGCTTGATTACTCAGTTTTGGTTAAATAAAAAGGGTGAAATGAACTCTTCTCTTTCATTTTCTTGGGGACAAGCAACTACTTTCTTTTCTTTGCTTGAAGACAAGCAAAACTTTATGTTTGGGGGTGTTGGATGAGTGAAAAACTCATCTATGTTTTGAGTTCATTTCACATGCTATTTTGCGCATTTTATATCCATATTCATGTAAAACCCATAACATTTCCTCTAAACTTGGTTTTGTAGGATTATTGATGAAAAAGCAGAAGTGATTTGGCAAGAAGCCAGGCAATATATTTCAAGAAGAGGAGCTCAAGAGTCCTCACAGCGTGCCTTTGGGAAGATAAAGTTTTTTGTCTTATTTGGGATAATGGTTCAAATTCCCTCATGGAGTTGCATTCTACATTCAAAAGAGCTTTCAACGACCTCACGCCTTTGATCGAGTTAAAACGAAGAAGTTATGGCCTCTACAAGTTGGAGAAGAAAAACAAGCAACTGTCCAAAAACTGTGTTGCGACCAAGAAACTGTGCCGCGACCAAGCAAGTTGTGGCGCAACCAAGAAATTTTGTTGCGACCAAGCAAGCTGTGTCGCGACCAAAAAAGCTGAAAAAATAAAAAAAAGGGTCGAAAATTGATATTTTGGTATGTTTTCAACCCCATTTCACCCTAGGACCATATATATACTCGTTTTTTAGTTAAAGAGGGCAACGGGAAGATTGAGCCTCTCATGAGGTTTCTCTCTCCTAAAGCGCCCATTTTTCGAGAGTTTTAACGATTTTGATTTTTTTAGATCTTAGAGTAATTTTTTGCGATTTTATTTCTATTGAAGAAAGATTTCGGTCTTTGTATATGGTCTTCCAGTTAAATTCTTGTTGACAAGATTAGAAGCTAAAATATGGATTTTTCTCTCACTCCTTGTCTCTTGATTTCTTTCTTCATTTACTTAATTTTTGTTTGATTGGTGATGATTGGAATCCAGTAATGGAACATTAAACACCCTCTAGGGGTGGGGATTAATTGTTGAACATTCAAATTTGCAGATTTTCAGTTTATTTTATGGGTTTGAAAACTAAATTTATATAATTGGTACTGTTCATATAATTAATTGTTCAAAATACTAGTAACCTTACCCCCAGAAGCTGTATCTTTGCTCGATTTTGAAGGCCCTCAGGTGGCTTTAAGATTGAGATTTCGAGTAAAGAGCGTGGCAGGGGTATGTTAGACTAATATTATGGAACTAATGAACTCTAAAGATTGCTTTGATAGATCACTAATTTACTCATAGTGTGAGGATTAGTAGATGATGTATCAATTTAATGTTAGAGGTCTCGCGCCTCGAATTGATAGAAGGATCTTGATCCCGTGTTAGCAAAGATCTAATCAAGAAGATAGAAAATTTTATTAGATTTGAAGGACGAGATACCAATTAGATTGGAGAAGGCTTACATAGTCCTATCTATGGGGGCAATAATTCTTTAGTCCTAAGAAATGGTTGTGAAATATTGAAAAAGAAAAACAATCAAATCTTAAAGAGTGCCAAATTTTACAAGTAGCTATTTAGACCCATTTGTCTTGAAAAGGAATATGGTGTGTTAGATAGTGAAATGTATATAGTGCGAGAAATCCAAACTATACTACATTTCTCTTGGATAAATCTAGCATTCAGCTCACAATTGTTGCTTTCAAGGAAATGCAAACTATTTTGTGAATAATTATCCCCGTCAAGTGACTACTCTTCATACCTTTTAGAATTAAGTGATTTATTTATTTGGTAGCAGATTTTTAGGATTAGTTTAAATCGGTTTTGTTTCAATTAAATTGATATTATTTCCACATCCTATTTATTGATTACCCTAAATAGGGAAGAACCCTTGTAATCACAGGTGATCAAATCCATTGAAAATTTTCCCAGTCTCATTGAATACGTTCATTGGACTCAAAGTTAACACATTATATATAAACCTTGCTGTAACAGGATGATCAATCAGCCATTTATATTTCGTTTTGAGTATAACACTTTGTGTGATTGAACGTGTTTTCCAGTTCTCCATATATCATGTTTCATATGGAAAATCAGTCTTCCATATTGGATTACAATCAGATTAGCTATAATGAAGGATTGAAGAAGACATTTCCTTTATATATTTGTTATTCAGTGATTTTTTTGACAACAATACACAGAACACATTTAGTATTGTATGATGGCATCATTCTGAGATATGGTTGAAAGACAATTGGTGTTTATGGTGACTTTTCGGTGATGAGAATTTACTTTGACAATTGTCTAGAAACTAAGGTCGATTGCTTGGTAGATGTGAAAAACAATCTTGGTATTGCTAAATTGGGAGAAGTGCGGTTGTAATTACGGGGAAGGCATAGTAGGCACCAGATTTACGCAAAGAATGAGGTAATGTAAACTAAGATTGAAGCCAATGAAATTACCCACATGTCATCATTAAAAGGGCATAGAAACTTTCACAGGACACGGGGGTTCTATAGGCGGTTCATAAAGATTTCTCGGATTGTAAAAGCCTCGCATCACATTTGCTAGTTCGAGGACACCATTGCAGTTTTAGTGAGCAGCGTGTGCAGCTTTTTGATCTGAAAGATAGGTGTATCGGCCCCCATAGTGGTAGCACGAGTTGGGACCTCAGTTAGCTAATATTGTGATGCCCGGTGACTATGCGATCGGGCGATAGAGGCGAAAAGAAAGGATATTCCAGGTTATTCACTATGCTAGCCATACTTTGGATGATGCCTAGATGAACTATGCTACCACTGAAAAAGAGCTATTGTAATTGTTTCACTTTTTGGTAAATTTAAGCCACTATATGATTGACATAGGCAATAGTGCACACTGACCACTCGACTATTAAGTACCTAATGACTAAAAGGATGCAAGCGGAGACTAATATGGTGGGTGTCTATTCTGAAATTTGAAACTAGAAATCAAGGACAAGAAAGGAATAGAGAACCTAGTCGCAGACCATCTTGTCACAGTGGAAGAATTTCAGAAGACGAGTGGGTTAATGATGATTTCAGGATGAAGCTGACTTTTAGTAATTGAAGACTAAAAGCATGTTTATGGTTTCTGTATCATGAATTACTTAGTGGCCAAGGTTATTTTCTCGATTTTATTCTGTTAGAAGAGGTTCTTTCCACATTGAAGCACTCTGGGGAAGAGCCTATTTGTCTAGAACATTGTGCGTGGATCAAGTGATAGGCGTGCCATCTGGAAGTGAAATGGGTGTGTGGAATCAGCTCACATATATCATGTGGGGACTACTTTGGAGGAGCTATAGGACAGCCATGAGTACTTCAATAAGGGTTCTATTGGCCTAGCTTGTTCAAGGATGAACACTAGTTTGTATCTACTTGTGATAAAATTTCAAAGATTGAAACGGCATTCCAAATGGGATGAACCACCCATGCAACAATTCTAGAGGTTGAGTTATTTGATTTGTGGGAGATGGACTTCATGGGTCCATTTCCCTCTTCATTCAGTAACTTATATATTCTCCTCGTCGTGGACTACGTATCCAAATGGGTAGAAGCAATACTAAAACGCACTAATTATGCTAGTGTGGTAGTCAAGTTCCTTCGCAACCACATATTTACATGGTTCGACACTCCATGAGCATTGATCACGGATGGTGGTACTCCGCCCGTAACAAGGCACAGTTGATAAGGTCTTACAAAATATGGTGTGCGACATCGCATCACTCGTTTACCACCCGGAGCAAATGGGACGACAGAGGTTCCAAATCGGGAGATAAGTCCATTATGGAGAAAGCAGTCGATAGTTCGGAAGACGGTCGAGATTATTGTGCACTTTGGGCATCTGAGGACAACATTTAAAACCCCCATGGGTATATGGCCATTCCGACTAGTCTATGGGAAAGCATGTCATTTGCGATTAGGTGGGAACATAGAGCACATCTTGGCGCTAGGCTTACGAACATGGATAGTAAGGTAAGCGGGAGAGAAGCGAAATATCTGATTGAGTAGATAGATGAATTCCGCAATGAGGCTTATGAGAATGCTCAAATCTATTAGGAAAAGACGAAAGCTTAGCATGACAAGCATATTGTAAGGAAGGAGTTTGAGCGGGTTGAGAGAAGGGAGAGAGAGGAGAGAAGTCTTGTTGTTGATTCTGAAATGAAACTCTTCCCTGGCAAGTTGAAGTCAAAATGGTCAGGTCAGTTCATAGCGGTTCAAGTATTTCCCTATGGAGGTGTTGAGATAATGCATCGAGAGAAGGGCCAATTCCATACAGGGAAGATGGTTGCCATTCCTAAACACACACACAGGGTAGGACAGTAAGGGTGGAAGGTATGACCGATTCGATTATTTTTTTCTTGCCTCAGTGCCGTACATTGTAGGAATGTCGAGCTAACGACGTTAAACATAGCGCTTCTTGGGAAGCAACCCAAGTATCGTGAGATCCCCTTCTCCTTTGAACTTGCATTATTTTTTGTATTTTTAATTACTCTTCGATGCATTTTTTGCTTTTGGACTTTCTGCTTTTGTTGTTCTAATATGTTTGTGAGTTTTCGAGAGTGCCGTGGTCTGGAAACACATGCTAAAGGGGTTTGCAGGTTTATTACGATTATTAGAGGAGAGACCCAAGTTCGTGTTTAAAAAAAAAAGAAAGAGAAAAACTAGGACCATATACTTTCACAGTGCATGTGACGCAGATTTCTCGACACTCGTAGGAAAAAAAATTTTGTTTCTAACTTTCAGGTACGCAGCAGCTTAGAGACATATGCCTCTGCATAGCCTCGCTTCGCCGTTGCATAGAGCCCTACGCCGCCGGCGTACTTGAGCTAAATTGCAGTCTATATAAATTGACCGGTGATTCATTTTCACTCCATGCAGTTTGGTTCCCCTTTCCTTTCCATCTTTCTGATCTTTTAAGTGCTTGCGGATCTCCACCGTATGTCACGGCGTAGCCCCCTTCGGCTGCGGTGTAGCGGGTCTCCTTTCGAAGCAGGAGCATTAAAATCTCTTATTTTTTGGGCCATTGATGGGCTCGGATCCCGGGATATAAAGGGCGTGATTTCGAGGCAAGAAGGGGGGGATTAGAGGCGAACTGAAAGCAAGAAGAGATGGATAGGGAGAGATTGGCAAAGACGGATTCCAAGAGATCGCGAAGACGGCTTCTCCTGTATTTCTTTTCCTAATTCATTTGATGCTAAAAATCTTTCATTTTGTAATGAAAATCACTATGAACCTTTCTCTCTAAGGGTTTTGTCAACCTAGCGCTGATGTCGAAAGTTGTGACAATATGTGTCTTTTTTAATTGGTTTACTTTCAATATCGATGAGATGTGTCTACCTTACCTTTTACCTATGGTTGCTTTACTCCGATTTAATTACATGTTATTATTTATTGGTATTGGCATGTTAATGCTAGGAATTACGATATCATGAAGATGATTGACTAGGGACATTGATAAAGCAATACTTGGTCAATAAGGGAATAGAGATATCTCTCGTTCCAAGTGTAGCACTAGTGTTTTCACATTCATGCATCTCCGAGTCAAAGGGGTCGAAGCAAAGGTGCGATACACCCCACTAGCGAGATAGGCAGCTATATCTCGAGAGAGAATATCTTGTAGGCATGATCAACCCGCTAACATAAATCATATGGAATATTAAATAAATACGCTATCTAGGTTAAAATCCATCAGGTGTGGTAGGCGAAGGCAAAACCCTAGTTTTCTCATCATTACCTTAAATCAAAATTTTAATATTAGACTTTCTTGAAATGGAGTTAGTTTTTTGAAAGTCATAATTCATTTATAGGACTAGATCAAATATTATTTAGATCCCTAAGCCGGTATTCGTACATAGCTTCTGATCAGGAACAACCTTGACTAGCCTTACCTCACGTGAACTCACGGCCCAGTATACTTGCGCGCACGGGTCTCTCACGAGTTACAACTTCTTCACACTCACTTTCAGCCCCGTCACTTAAGTGTATCAAATTTGGACTCCATTGGACTAGAAATTTTCAAAGTGAGGCTACATTTCGGATCAGTGCAGTTCGGTTCGATACATTTGGGTTTCGAACATTTTTTGGTATTTAGGCCATAAGTTGAGTTTAACCTTCAAGTTAAGGTGATTCAAATTTCTAGGTAAACTAGACGTCTAGGAGAAAAAAATCTATTTGAAATAAGTGTATCCAAATTTGGACCCCATTGGACCCAAAATTCGTCAAAATGAGGAATAATTTTGTCCTTGAAAATCTATCTCGGAAGCAGTTCTATGATTGGTAATTCCACTAAATCATAACTTGAGTTATACTAGTCCAAATGAGATGATTCAAATTTATGTACAAACTAGACATCTGGGAGAACAAATTTCATGAAGAAATTATAGTCAAATTATGTCTCTAACATTCTCAGAAAATTTTCAAATATAAGACACAATTCTAGATTATGTTCCTGGAAATTGTCCAGGAGCAGTTCGGAATGTTTAGACCACATCTCCTAAATTAAAAGTCTAAATGACATGATGTTTGAACCATAAGAAACTTAAGACATAGGGGTATATTGAGTTAGAAGATCACTTTCTCTAACAATCCCGCTTACGGAATTGAGAATTGTGAGTCGAAAATGGACTTAGGGCGACCTCGGCTATTCGAGTAGAATTGGTTATGGAAACTTAAATTGTATAAAGTTATACTAAATGTATTGTTATATAAAATAATGCATCATAGTAATATGATCATGATAACATGTGTTATGAAAGCTAAAGATAATACATGTATAATTTTGTTATATGAAAAAGTACAGTTAAATGTTTATAAGAGATTATTTGATAATGAATATCTCATAAGTATACATGATATCAGTAGTTATTCATGTATATGAGATATCTTTTCGATACACGAAAGATTGTTGAAAAGATAATAAAGCGATTGCCTACTTGTAAGCGGAGTAGTTGGATAGAGTAGGTATGCCTATAGAAATTCTGATTGTTCTGCGGCATTGTGGGCTAAAAGTGAGACGTGTAAGTTTGTACAAATCTGCAGACCAGGTCTTGGTATACGCGTCGAGTTCACACAATGTAGTGGCTAGTCAAGTGTCGTTCCCATAAAGAGAAGCGTGTTGAATACTGACTTGATGATCTAGACAATATTTGGATCTGGTCCTATAGTGAATTACGGCTAAATTAACTAATTTAGAGAAAACCTAATATTAAAAATTCAATTTAAGGTAATGATGAGAAAACTAGGGTTTCCTTAGCCTACCACACCTAATGGATTTTTTTTTACTAATAGTACATTATTTAATATTCCATATGATTTGTATTATGATTATGATACTAACCTACAATAATCTCGAGATATAACTACTGTCTCGTAGTGAAGAATGTATTATCACGCCGACCCTTGACTTCAGAATGCATGAGATGAAAACACAGTGCTACACTTGGAAATCATGAGATACTGTTACGATTGATAGCGTTGCTGCAGGTAAATCGCTTACGAGGAATCATCGTCTCGATATGGAACTCAGTATGCGCCATGCTAACTGAGATAATGCTGCGTGATTAAATTCCAGAGTAAAACAACCATAGAAATTGTTATCGGTAAATGAAATTACAGTAAGTATTAATCCATAGCGATTGCAGTGGGGTGACAAGGCTCTGAGAAAAAATTTGGTTCATGGTGATTTTCGTGCAGAGCTTTGAAGAGTTTTTTGGCATTAAGCGGTAAAGGAAGGAAATACGAAAATAAGATCTTCGGATCTCCGGAATCCGTCTTCACAATTTCTCTCTATCAGTCTCTCACTTGTCTCAGTGCGCCTCCAATCCCTTTCTGCCTCTAAGAATTGCTTCCTCTTTATACCTCGAAAATCCGGGCCATCAGCCTTGGCATCGAACTTTAGTGTTATCATTTTGGAAAGGAGACCGGCTACTGTGGTGAAGGCCGCCACGGGCGTGCCTGAGGCTATCGAATCTAGCCTTCTCTCTTCAGCTGCGATTGTGCAGGGGCTATCGAGATCGACGCGGGTTGTTTTGGCGTGAGCATCCTTGTTGTTACAAAGCACTACGCCGCGGTGTGGGGTGCCTCCCATTCTTCCAGGGCTTCACTCTTTGCACTTCTTTGTGATTCTTTACTTCGGTTCTTTTATGCTATTGTTTAGCTTCCCTTTTTATCCCAATATTGATATGTCCTATAAAACATTATAGTATGGGGGATTAGTGCAATATTAGTGAATATGAATGTGAATCATGCAAATTGAGCTATAAAGACACATAGAAATTGTACTAAAAATAATGCATGATTCCTCCCGATCGACACCCCCAAACTTAGCTTCTTGCTTGTCCCCGGCAGAGCAGGACTCTAACCGGGGCATGCAAGAATAAGCATAGCTAGCAACGTGATATGGGTCTAGTACACATGATACTAGCAGGAAAGGGTCAACAAGAACCAGTTCTTTCAAGAATTTGCATTGGGTCAGTCTCAGTTTTAGCGCTCAGTAAACACTGAGGTAAGTATGGTTAAAGTGTGATCTTCTTAAAATGAATTCACATTTATAGCCCAGTTCAGTTTATTAGATCCGTCCTTATCATCGATCGGTAATGTGCTTACATTTGCAATTCGGTCTCCCATCATGGCGGATGTCGTTTGGGTACACCCGATATGTGGTATCACTTAAATGCCATACAAGTCATAGCGGATGCGATTGTTGCATCCCGCCAAGTGGGACATTTCTTCAATGCCATCGCCATCATGACGGATGCTGATTGGTGCATCCCGCCAAGTGGGACATTGGACAATTTCGGGGTGCCTTCGTGACGGTTGTCGATTGGTGCATCCCGTCAGGCGGTTCATTCAGTATATCGATTCAATTCAAGATGTAAAGCATTAACCGATTCATTTACAATTGGATTTATCATTCATATTCATTCGATTTTCAAATGTTTCAAATATCATATTACTATTCCATATTCGCTTCCGTAATATCATTTCAAAGGTATGCTCAATTCATATAATCATTTCAGACTTATTTGGTAATCTACCAAAACACTTGAAATAAGAATAGAGTTAGAAAACAAACCGAAGCTGTCGGATCTAGTTTCCTTCTCTTCAATCTCAGTCCTAGGTTAGGCGATCATCACCCGTCCCTAGTCAATAACAATCACGCAACTCTTAGTGGATAAACAATTATCATATTTTTTTGTGAATGACGATTTATCTTTGTTAATGGTTTTGGGTTAAGACACTAAGTATGCTCAACGATGAACTCGTCGAGGCGGCGAGGTACGGTACATTTTTCACTTAGTTCTATCCTTATTTGTACCCCCATTAATAATTTCTTAGGGTCCCTAAACAATCGGTGCATGAATACGGGACTTAACGGGTGCAAAAATATGTCAAATGAAGGTTCTTTGGAAACGGTGGTACCCGATACGGTCCCTTCTTGCCGGTAGTACGGTACCGGTTTGAGTAGTCTGGGAATTCCGCCCGCCATTTGCATCATGATGCAGGTACCACTTTATTTGGTACCAATATCGATTTTGACCAAATGTTGGATTTTGTCATTTTCACCCTTTTTTCTTCAATAAACCTCCTCCAATTCATCCCATATCAAAAATCCACCATGGAATCCACCCAAAACAACTCCAAAGGTGGTTTAGAATGGGTTTGATTTTTCTTACCTTATCTCTTCAAAGCTCCTCTTGTAGGTTGCTTGATCCCTTAGGAGGAAGAAATGGGAAGCAAACCCAACCAAAACCACTCCTTCTTGCAAACCCTAGCCTTTCTCCCCCTTTTCTCCTCTCACTCCTCTCTCAACAGGTTTGCTCATAGTGGCTCCCTAAGGCCTTTTGGTCTTTTAACATCAGCAAGTGTAAGGCCATGTTTGGCCTTCCCGCTCCAAATCTCATTTCTAATTTTTTTGTCTTCAATTCTTTATTTCCATAAGGTCTTGTTTGGCCTTTAACCCCATTTTCATTTTAAGTCTCTATTATTCCACTTTGGCCATTCATTTATCATAATTCCATAGACATTTATTCTTTATAACAATTGACCCTTAGGGTCCCTCATTATAATTCCACATTTTTCACTTAGGTTTCCGGGTTCAATCACTTTCTCAATTTAGCATATAATAGTTTCAATCATATACTCACACTTTCAATTTACATTTTGAATTTATCAATTTATCAAATTTCCGGAAAAACCGAGTTTATTCAGTCATACGAATATATAATAAAATTATTATAAAAATTCTAGGGTATTTTTAGAGGGCGTTAAGACTACTTGAGATTTGGCCTTCATGTTCCTTTGCGGCGTGAGCCTCCATCTTCTTTTTGCAAAACCTCTGTTTACAGCGTGGGGTGCACCTGCAAGTAATGGCGGGAACCCGCTCACCTTCTTTGTCTTTTTGTAGTTCTTTTATGCTATTGTTTAGCTTCCTTTTTTATCCCAATATCGATATGTCCCTATAAAACATTATAGTATGGGGGATTAGTGCAATATTAGTGAATATGAATGTGAATCATGCAAGTTGAGCTATAAAGACACATAGAAATTGTACTGGAATGCATGCATGATTCACTCTGATCAAGCATATTGTTTATAGATATCGAGACCCCATTTGGGTTTTTGACATAGATCCCGTTTGGATCATTATAGCGGCCCCGTTTGGGTCATACATATAGAAATCACTATCTGATACAGTGATAATACCTTCGGGTACATACAGTTCTTTCACGTGTCCACTTCTAAGGTATATGCAAACATGAAACATAAAAGCAAATGACAAGAATATGCAAATGAACGTTGAATATGATAAATGACATTATAAACATGATAGAAACATAACAATGCTATGTGATGACAAATATCTTGTAGTAAAGAACAAGAAACTTAATGTATATGAACAATGACTAAGTAAATGAGTATGTATAAGCATATATGAATTACATATATGAAATATGCATAAGCATGGGTATAAGTATACGATGTGTTAAATATGCATGTCTAAAGTGTGATGATCATATTAGGGGTCGTCCCACAGTATTTATTCCTACTAAGCTATAGAAACAGCACGGGTGTTTCATCGTGTGGGTACTAAAGAAGAGCTAGAAGCGGGACAATCGGCATTAACAACAAAGGTCAACACAATACTGGGTGCCAGCAGGCCTCTATGGTCTATTTTGTATATGTATTTGTTTTTGTAAGCAATATAAAGATTTTACTATATTTGAACACTCTCCATTTATGGAGTTTGAATATATTTTATGTCCATTACTACACCAATATATTTCCAAGTTAAATGTTTAACAATTAATATGAGATGATCTGAGTTTATAGTAAACAAGAATAAAAAAAAAAAAAGAAAAGAAAAAGACACCTAACATGAAGGCACCGGGTGCCGAGTTGGGGGTGAGTCACAAATCTTGATTAGTGTGGGCGTTCGGTTTCTCAAGGGTATAGAATGGTACAATCCCACATCCCGGTTCCACCACGAGATTGTGGAGTAGTATTTAGGTTTGAGAGGTTCTTTCACCTATTAAGCCAATCTTTTGGGTTGGACTCTCCAATTGGGCTTAAGGCCTTATCATTGATGATTTCATTGAGAGATGGCGTGCAGCGGGAGAGGGCTAGTGTCCCAAAGGTGGGTTCGGAGTGAATGCTATTCAGAGTGCAAGCCACCCAGAGTGAATGCTGTCCGTGGACATTCGTTTTCTTAAGGGGTATAGAATAATACGATCCCACATCGGTTCCACACAAGATTTTGGAGTGGTACTTAAGCTTGAAAGGTTCTCTCACCTATTAGGTAGGGCTTTTGGGTTGGGCTCTCCAATTGGGCGAGGTTTTATCATTGATGCTTTAATTGAGAGTCGGTGCGCAGCGGGAGAGGGCTAGTGTCCCAAAGGTGGGTCCAGAGTGAATGATATCCAGAGTGTGAACCACTCAGAGTAAATGCCATCCGTTGACGTCTGATTTCTTAATAGATATGAAATGATACGATCCCATATTATAAAGAGGTACTTTCGGATCCTGTGTGTATAGGATGGTGCCTCTTTCTTGTCGACGATGGAGGTGGAAGGACTTCCCTCCCTCTTTCTACGAGTGTACTTTATTATTCATTGAATAAAGGTCCTATATTTTCTCAAAAAAATAAAATAATTCTTTGGTCAAATAAAACAAAAGAAATTTATTATTCTTTTGATAAAGGAGAAAAGAAATAAAAAAATAGAATAGTTAACCAGCTGTTTTTTTCTTTCTCTTTCAAACCTATTTGTTTTAAGGCCACTACATTCTATTAAGGAGAAAGTTTTGTTGCTTCCTTTATTTTTCTTTGTCCTTTTAAGTGTATACAGTATATATGTACATGGCAATACTCTTGGTGCATCCACCTTTCTTTTTTAGAATTCTAAACAATTTTTTTCCTTTCAGTTTGACACATTACCAATGGATTTGATTAGGCATTGTTGCATGTTGATTTGAAATTATACCATTTATTTTTAAAGCTAATCACTTTTGAATAAATTTGTCTCTATTGAACTATTCCCCTCTTATGTCCATTTTTTAATAATGGCTTGTTTTAATTAAGCGAGTTAGACTTATGGACTATTGTTAAATTTGCATATTAATAATAGAGAGATGATGATGGTGTAAAGTGTTATTATTATGTGGTTATAGAATAAAGTATTATTAACAGAAAAATAATTCAATTCTAAACATAAACTCTTAAAAATCAAATATTATTTTTACATATGAATATGATTTTAATATTAAAATTTTATCTTGAAAACACAATTTTAGGAAGTGCAATTCATTATTTTCATACTAAGTGCTATAAATTTTTAAACATTAATTTTTGTGCAATATTTAAAAAAAATATTTTTAGTACTATTTTTCAAAAAAATATTTTTTATGACCTTGGTATTTTTTATGGCCAAAAGCATTAAGCCAAATTTTTTTGCTTTTTGTTTGTTTTTTTTTTTATAAAAGTCAATTTTATAATTTAGGCTTTTTCTAATACGCCAAAAAAACAAACGCTACCTAAAAGAACTTGTTTGGTTCCAGTGTTTATGTGAAAGTCCAAGTTCACAATATGTATTCTCATTTTTTATTCTAAAAGCACAAAAATATAAAAATATAAAAATGTAATTGAAAACAAGGAGTAAATTGTAGGTAGCATCATTATAAAACACTTAGAACCTATTTGTAGTTTCAATTTTTATTCTAAACAAAAAAAAGAAAAAAGAAAAATATGAAGAACACAAAAACACAAAATCGGGAGAACAAAAACATGTTTTAGAACACCAAAATTATATTTTTATGTTTGCGAATTCTGCGATACTTGATTTTAAAAGCGAATCAAACACCTTAAAAGACGATTTTTCAAAACAAGGACCGGAAGAGCCCTGATTCTCGGACACCAGCTTTTTTATTGATTTTTTATTTATTATTTCACAGCCTTCAAATCAAGGACATTCATCAGGAACAAAGCCAACCCCATCAATTGTTTTAACTTTTTTCCCTAATTTCCTTGCTTCCTCCGCGGAGACAATAGGACCTGCAATGACTTCTCCATCACTACAGTGAACTCTTGCTTCCAGATCGACTTCATCTCCCTCCACAGCACCATTCAAAACTCACACCAAATTGACGCAAAATTCCAGAGTAACAGTGCTAATGCATACCCTGGACATATCCTCCTCCCCTGCCTCAAACGGCATCATCTTAATCTCCCTACTCCCGTTATATCGATACTCGATTTAACCCGTCACCTCCATATCCATTCCTGTTCCAAGAACCTCTCGGCGAACTCCAATGGAGTCTTCCCATATTTAGGTTCAATTCATCTCGGAAATCATAGAATTGATAGAACCCTTCTTGAGGGATGACATACCCTTCAATGGCTGTATCTTGTGTGACTGCAGGGGCACAAAGTGTCCCGGCGGATCCTGGAGACTGCTCCAAGATCACCGCCTTCAAGTATGGCATCTTTGCAGTTCTTCCTCACTCCACCTCTCCCTTCCCTTCCCCCATAACATGTTTAATCTCTTGGAAAAGCCGGCTTGGATTTCTAGTTTCTTCACCAGGTTCGCCGCTGATCCATTACCAGGGCAGTGGATGTGGTGTCGGTCCCGCCGTCTAGGAACTCCGAGCACAAACTCACCATCTCCCCTTCGTTCACCTTCCTGTCCTCTTCAGGAAGATGCAGATCCAGCAAAGTATCAACATACGATACCACTGATTCTGATTCTTGATGCTGTTTGATCTCGATTTCTTTCTTTTGCTTTAGATGCTGCCTTGCTCTTATGTAGGGCAGCAGAACGTCTTCGTGGTTCTTGCGAAGCTGGTATAACTCATTCCAACGGTTTCGGAACAATTGTAGGATACGATTTCTACCAACCTAGATCGCCATGGAAGAACACAAAGATCAATTTAATGGAGAAAAAATTGTAAATTATTCTTTGAATCCATGGATCTCTTGCTTCGTTGATGGAACCGATGAAGACGTGAATGAGAGCCGATCTCAAGATCTCAAGATCTTCTCCCGAGCAACCCTTTGTAAGCGCCTTGTAAAGTTGCCAGATCACCTCTCTCGGAGAAAAGCGTGAGAAAGCGAATGTGATAGAAATGTAACCTTAGGGTTTAGGAGGGACTTGAGCTTTCCTTAAATAGTTCGACCCTGGGCCCTCTCATAACGGGCGGGCGAACTCGGCCCCTGTATGCAGCCCATATGATTTATTAAACCCAATAACCTTACTTAATTAGACGATCTTAATTCGATTTTAATTCCAATTAATGAAGCCCACTTAATGAAACCTTACATTCTCAGCCAGGCGATATTAATTGAAACAAAGCGTGTCTTGTATTATATTGAATTACGAGATTTGTGTATGTCAATCCAGATCTATAAAGTCTCGAACAACTTGAATCATGGCGGTAATTGCATGTACTCACGCAGCCCCTTCCATGGTCACGAGTGCTTTCAGCTTTACTGATATGGATTCAATATGGTAGTGTGTTTAAATGGACAATACCTCATAATGAGTGATACTTCATGTAATTATCCATTTTGTTGGTCATTCTCTCTCCTTAAGTGTCACAAACCTAGTGTGTCACGAGAGAATATCCATTATGGTTCAGCCCGAACCTGTATATATGTTACCTTGATAGGTAACTTTCTTAATAATAATAACAAAATATCTTTATTAGAAATTTAATAAGAATCTTGCATAGCCTTTATTAAAGTTTCTGCTTGTCTTGATATTTTCACTTGATTATATATACTCAACTTCGATATTACCATTCACAAATACCTTATTGAATGTAAAGTTGATACATATTAATTAATACAAAAATGTAATGAAATTGAATTCAACCTTTATTAGAGCAACTTAAACAATAAGCTCCCACTAATTCACATTATCCCATGATACTCCTAAGCCCATGTTAATGGCGTATCGTTCCAATCTGCGAGGCGAGAGGCGCTTTAGTTAAGCGGATGCGCAGTCATATCATGGTTGATATGTGCTCCTATTTACCCAGCGTCAGTTTTGAACTTTTTTCCTTTATGGTCGGGTATTTGACCTCCATGTGTTGGAGCCCCTTGAGACCTCTTGTTGTTGTTAATAAAAACAACAACTGCGAGAATTCTTGTAAACTGTGTATGGGCCTATCCACAAAATCAAACAAGATTAACTCATATTAGGTTTGAACTGAGTACTTGAGTAGTTCTTGAAAAGCATGCTACAAACTCGCTTGCATGGTAGAGGATGCAATTAATTCTGTTTCTCACTTTTCCATGATGCACGCATGCTGCTAACTTAAGATACAACAGTTGGTAGCTTCTTTTCATCGACTGACCAATGAAAGTGAATCTGAATACCCTGACTAATTTGTGGAGTCCACGAACATGTTTGTAAATCAACATATAGTCTTTTGTTCCTCTTTAGAATTTTCTGCTAGCCTTCTTGGCGACAGCAGTAGTCATGTCTGGGTTTGGCGATATGCACTAGAAGTCTGTACAAAAAAGCGATATCGAGGCTAGTGCATACTGAGCATACATAATACTCCCGAGTGCACTAGCATAAAATTACATTCTTCATTTGGGCTTTCTCTATATACGAATGAGGACATTGTGATAGACTGACTTATCTGCTTCTGAGGACGAGGAGCAATTCTGGCTTACATGGTGCATGTTTGAATCTTTCATTTCAGATTCAACATATACCCTGCGAGATAAACCCGATAGTACACCCAAACGATCCTATGAATCTCAATGCCTAGGACAAAAGACGCCTCACCAAGGTCCTTCATATCAAAGTTGTTTGACAACATCCGCTTTGTCTCATGCAGTAGACCAAGGTCACTTGCTATGACGAATACTCATCCATAGAGTATTAGAAAATGAATTTCTCCCACTTGACCTTGCGGTATATATTGATACACTGTTCTCAACAAAACCATATGAAAGCAACAACACTGAAACTTCAAGAGTACCATTGTCCTAGAAGCTTGCTTGAGACATAAATAGACTTTTCGGTCTACGTACGAGTTTACACAGATCGTACACCACAAAACCTTGAGTTGCATCATATAGACTTCTTCATTAAGGTCTCCATTGAAAGCGTTTTAACATCCCATGCAGTGTAACTCCATATTAAAATAGGCAACTAATGCTGCCATGATCACTCTGAAAGAATCTTTAGAAGAGGCGGAGAAAAAGTTGATTCATAGTCTACTCCTTCTCTCCCAGGTGAAACCTTTGCGTACCCGATTAAAAGCTACGACTTCCTCGATCTTTTTCCTTTATGGTCCTTTTAGTCTTATACACCCATTTAAGACCAATGGGTCTCATGACTCGGGTAATTCAATAAGTTCCCCAAACTCCATTATGCCTCATAGATTGAATTTTCATCTATATTGCATGCTTAGGTTCGGCAGGGGCGAGAAGCGCTTCCTCATAAGTTATTGGATCGATCCAAGGCGATATCGTATTCTTGCTCACTCACATATAGACTAAGTAGTCAGGTGGTGTATGGTGATTGTCTCTCCCTAGTGGATCTCCCTTCTTTGGGTAGTAATAGCCACATTACGCTTTTACGAGGCATGGTAGAGACTTCATTAGGAATTTGTCCTGACAACGGGATCCCTAGTCTCAGCGGGTTGATATGGTATGTGGGAGTTCCACGATTATTTGTATGGGAGGAGATCACAGGATACCACATTACTCAGTACTATCATCCTCAATAGTCTGTGGCGGCTACTTTCTTGACCACATCAAACTCCAAAGCTTAGGCATGCAGCGATTCCACAATTCTTGTGCCTCCTTTGGGATTATAGAACCGATATCCCTTTGAATGTTACGGGTAAGATACAAAATAACACCTAGTGGTTCTGGAGTCAACTTATGATATGTTGGATTATATAACTTTATCTGGACATCCCCAAACCTTAAGATGGTTTAAGCTAGGCTTTACTTGATCCACTTTTTACATAACTCAAGGAGTGATAGACGACTTTGTTAGTGCAGCGATTCAAAATGTCTAAAGCTGTTTCAACCACCCCATAAGCAAGATGAAATTTGTCCTACTAATCATACTCCTTACCATTTCCATAGAGTACGATTAGCCTTTGTTCTCTGTTTTACTCGGGACTCCCCGGGCATAGTAGTTGTGCCACTATCCGAGTCCTCTAAGTATTTGGCGAATGGCCACTTTAAGGCTAATCGACATCGCCCCATAAGATTCACCTCGGTCAGATCTAACAACCTTTATGACTTTTCCCAATTATTTCGACTTCCTGGGCCTCGAAAAATCTTGGAACTTGTCAAGAGACTCGGCACTTTTCTTTAACAAGTACAAATAACCATATCGAGAATAGTCACTGCCAAATGTGATAAAATAAAATTTCACACAAGGTTGCCACATATGTCCACTGAGGATTTCGCTGTGAATGACTTCCAACAAGTCGTAACTACGATCTAGCTTTTCTTTCTTATCTTGGTCATTTTACCCCTACACGCTTCACGATATCTCTAAGTCATTTTAAGAGCAGTGTAGATATTAGTCTCATTAGCCTTCTACTCTATCCTAGATATGGCTGCGTCGTTTATGCCATAATGCATAAGACTCATCCTTAGGTAGTGGTCTGAAACAACCTTTTCAGTCAGATAAGCCACGTATATGTCATCTGGAGATAAACTGTAATCTATATAACTGGACATACGACAAGACTCCAACCTTATTTGAATTAAGAAATATTGAAATAATATCGGGCTCTTAATTTCCAAAAGAATAATCATATGAATCCAAACATGATAATCGAAACTAAATTCCTTCTAAAAGAAGGTACATAAAATGTCTTCAACATCAACTTAAAAACCGTAATCTAAAACTAAGATTACATCTCCCACCTGGTAACATGACCCACCTCTTCTCAAGTATTTCCCACAAAGGAGCTGATTCATCCTCGTTTACTTCCTCCCGCTTATGAATCCCTCGTATGGTAAATGCAACGTGGATTAGTTGCTCACTCATCAAGCCAAATTCAAGAACCGGATATGCTCGTGATAGCTTCGGGATTCACAAACAAGTATTAAAGAATCATTACTCGTGAAGCCCACGCCGACATCCAAGCTTTTGAATTTTTGCATACCCTTCATGTGACCTTCTTCGCAAAGAAGCAAATGACATCCTTTTCAAGAATGTCTTCTTTGACCTATATTGTCGATTGGACCGGTAGTTTCATGAGCACCTTTATGAGTTCGACTTTTGAACTTCTTATTCTTCCCTCTACGACTTGCAAGATATAAGGCCATATGCTCTTTATCCTTCTAGTTTCTCTTCCTCTCGCCACCTCACCCTTGCTATCAAGTCATTTAATTCGACCAAGTTTCATCTGGGAATTGTAGCTTGTCTTTATAATCCCAAAATCAGGTGGAAGGGTGTTCTCAGTGGCTTCGATGCTATTTAATGCAAGCATCAGAATGGTAAACATTAAGAGCCGTGAGTCGCCTCAGTCACCATCCCGAGGACATAATCCCAACCCCCAAATTGGTATCATCATACTTCATGTTGAAGAGCTGAGGCGGCTCCAACCTCAAAGATTGGACTAAACTCGGGCTTCTAGCCTCTTAGCCGCCATCATTTCTTAGCAAGACGCCCACCGTAAACCACTTTTCAAGTGTTCTTGTACGATTGTCAACAAGCAAATCCTACTGCCTCTCCCTGCAGCAAAGTCACTCGCCGCATCGAGGAGGAGATCTCGGGCCATTTATCCATTGTAAGCTTATGAACATCCGCTCCATTCCAAAACAGAAGGTCCTCTTCCATTTCTTAAAATTCAATCCAGCAGACTTATTGAAAGGAATCACACACAGAAAAATTGACTGGTGGGCCAAAACAAACATTTAATCAAGATCATGTGAATACTATAGAGAATTTTACATACATCATCATGGTAATCACCTTTGGGCGTAAAAATATGACATGCAAACAGAGATTCTCCGCATGACAATACTATGAGAACATATTCTAACTTCGTGAAATCACCACTCAAAAGTACGAACCACTAAGATCGGCCATTTCGCATGCCATCATGTAACCTCCATGAACTAACACATGATCACCCCTCCTTTGGGAGCATGACCACGTAATAAAACATGAGACATCCCTTGACACATAGACTGATGATTAACCAACCAAGTGTGCCACTGGCGGTCACACTCCAATCAACTTTGAAATCACCATACCTAAGGATATAAACTTAATGTATCGCTTATCTAATGGAGAATGCCAATTATAATGTTCACAATTTATTAATAGTCAATGCTTTTAGATTCTACAATGTTCTTATGCTGATATTCATGTTAGCTACCTTATGTATTTCCAAAACCATAGAGAAATACCAGCAACACGGAAAATACCCTAATATCTGGCATACACGGTTCCTATACGCATTTTCATATCTTTAAAAGCTTCCAAATATGCTGTCAATATACCAAATTCAGAGAATTTCGATACGAACTGCAGGGTATCAAAATTGTCCCGTAACCCTGACGCTACCACGCCACCGGTTGCTCGCGCCAGCGCTGCAGCGCCGCGGTTTGCGGTCTCGGGCCGTTGACCTGGTCGGGTTTGACCGCTGACCCGCTGGACCGCTGACCGCCTGCTTGACTGCTGGACCGCTTGACCGCTGGACCGGCCTGCTGGACTGCCGACCGCCAACGCTGACCGTCGGGTTTTCAATCGCTAACCCGGCTGACCGCCGACCGTCGGGTCGATATCCCGGTCGTTACTGGCCGGTTGGCGCCGACGCTGCCACCACGCCAAGAAACCACGCCACCGCCACGCCGCCGCTTTTAACTGAATCCGCCGCCAAAACGGACGGTAGATCCGCCGACCGCCTGTCGACGTGTCACGCCGACGCCATCAATGACGCCGAATTCGCTTGCCCGCTCAAGGGCAGGTGCCGCACGCCGTAGTCTTCAACGCGCGCGCGCTGCGGGCGCGCAAAAGCGAGAGCCGCCGGGCGGAGGTTTCTCGGACGCCACCCACCGCTGCGGATCGTCGTGAGGGACTCAAAACATAAAAATATTTAATTTTTACGTATGGAAAACCCGAACCGGACGTAATGCTCGCTTTTCCGTAAAACCAAAAAATTTTTCTCCAAATCCTCGTGTTTTGTTCAACCGTGGTCGGGCTCGATACCAACCAGATACGATTACCAACCCAGATCACTAATGAAGAACACAAAGATCAATTACGGAGAAAAATTGTAAATTACATACCTTGAATCATGGATCTTCTTGCTTCTGACGCGGAACCGATGAAGAACGTGAATGAGAACCGCCCATCTCAAGATCCATGATTTTCTCCCAAACAACCTCGTAACTGGCCTCATGAGATTTGGCCACTCACCTCTTCTCAAAACGAGAGAAAAACCGAATGAGGAACAAACTTCTTGGGCTGGCGACTGAAGCTTCTTAAATAGAGTTCCACCACTGTCTCTCATAACCGGCCTGGGCCGAATCCCTAGCCCACACACCGTACCAAAATTTCCATATGATTTATTAAGAAGCCCAACCTTACTTTAATTAGACCCAACTTAATTCGGCTTTTAATTCCAATTAATGAAGCCTAATTTAATGAAAAACCTTACAACAATATCTTTCCCACCTTCGCAAGACATAGTTAAGAATAGCAAATCGAGGAAAACTAAATAGAACTTGATCGCTCGATCTTCGACCGCTCAAGCTTATCCTCGAACACATGAGAACCGCCAAACACAAAAACGATAGCATACCGTAAACCGATCCACTACCCGACCGGCCGACCGATTCCGAGCCCGCCGAGTCGGCACAAATTTCCATAACCCACTCTCCGAGCCTGAGAGTAGCTTCATCCGTGAAGGGTGGAGGATCTCTGCTGGTGAGGTTACGGCGAGGAGCGCTCGGCCGTAGGAAGCCTGAGCCGATGCTATGCTGGTTACAAATAGCAACGGAGTTCGCCTTCTGAAGGCCGGAGGGCTGTCGCGCTTAAAACGCGCCGCTAGACCAAGGCCTGGCAGCGAGGGAGTTGCCGAGACGAAGACGGCAGGGCGAGCCGATTCGAGGGCTGCGATTGGTCCCATATTTGACCCAGATTTCTGAGAATTGATTCGATCTTCAAGGATTTGAGAAGCCATGGAAGGCCTCCTAGAAAAAGGAAGAGCTGGGTCCCGAGGGAGTGAGGTTAAGCTCTGGGAAGATGAGATCCTTAAGAGATTTAAGAAAGCCGATATAGCGCAGGGAGACGACTTATGGTGAGTAACCCATGTCTCCATTTTTGTTACAGAGTATGGAGAATGGAGGTATGACTGCAGATAGATATACTTGATCAAGTGGTGAGGGATAAAAGAGATCAAATAATTCAAGATTCGTGGATGTTTTTTTGTCTATAGTGATGTTTTTTATTATTATTTTTGAAAATAACTTTTATTTTATTTATTTATTTGGATAAAAATGTCACTTTCTATTTCATCTATTTACCCGGGTTTACTTTTGTAAAAAAACAAGGAAGCTATTTTTGTCAAAATTATACCAAGAATTGATAAGGTGATTTGATTAAATGACATTTTGAAAACAAAAATTTGGAAATTTGACCCTTTATTAATTTTTAGCATGATTTTGATAAAAATGTCCTTATTTTCTTGTAAAAATAGCCCTTCTTTTATGAGATATAATGTAAATACATGAAATAAAGAAAGACATTTTTATCCAAAATTGATTAATTTTCAAGAAAAAATACGAGGAGGTTAGATTCACAAATTTATGTATTTGATTTCTTTTATCTAAATATTTTTATATAAGGTGATTGGAATAAATGACGCTTTGAAACCAAAATTTTAAACTGCCTCATCAATTTTTTGGCATGATTTTGACAAAATGTCATTTTTGTTTTTTGTAAAATAACCCTTATGGTGATATAATGTAAATACATGAAATAGAGAATGTCATTTTTATCCAAATGTGTTATTTTTCAAGAAAAACAAGAGGGGGTTAGGATTTTACAAATTTATGAATATTTGATGTATTTTATCCATATATTAATTATATAAGGTGATTTGATTAAATTACCTTTTGAAAACCAAAATTTTGAAATCTAATCCCTTCATCAATTTTTGGCATGATTTTGATTGGTCCCAAACCGAGTCAATACATAATTTTGCCATAAGGGGAAGAAGACAAGGAAATACAATAGTACCTAGTACTAGTAGAGGTGCTTCAGCTGGACCAGGAGAAACTCCAGAGTGCGCTCATTGCCATTGACGACGTTTGGGAGTTTGTAGATTGTTGACAGGAGGGTGTTTCAGATGTGGAAGCATTGAACATTTTATGGAAAATTGTCCAAAAGAGTCAAGGTACAATAGGAATCCTCAGAGTAACAGCAGAGGGAGGTCTGCAGCACCACCATCGACTCGAGATAGAGGTAGAGGTCGAGGGGGCTAAAGCCAGCATAGAGGACGAGGAGGCACAAAGTGTCGTGAGACGTAGATCGCCCTATGCCTTCGAAGGCCAAGCACGAGCTTCAGGTTATGAATGCTTGTGGGGACCAGGATGCACCAGATGTAATTATTGGTATAATTTCTTTTTATGGTATTGAAATGCATGCATTAATAGACCCTGGATCTACTCATTCATATGTATGCATTGAGCATGTGTTCGATAAGATGACAGCAGTGGAGCAGCCTTCATATGATATGCATGTAACCAGTCCTTTAAGGCACAGTGTTAATGTGAATAGAGTCTATAAGAATTTCCCTATAATTATTCATGATAGGAAATTTTATGCTGATTTGATTGGTCCACAATTTCGTGAATTTGATTTGATTTTGGGAATGGATTGGTTGTCTAAACACCGGGCTATAATTTATTGTGATAAAAAGACAAAAGTGCTTAGATGTTTTGATAAGTCTGAAGTGATAGTACATGGTGTTCGGTTTGGCCCAATGTGCAATGTGATTTCAACTATGCAAGCCCGATGATTTGGGCCGAGAAAAGCGACGTGGAGGCCTGCTTTCGTGTGCTTGACTCTAAAAGAGGTCAAATAGAATTGGAAAATATTCTGGTTGTGAAAGATTTTCCGGATGTGTTCCCATAAGATTTACTTAGTACTCCACCTGTAAGAGAAGTGGATTTATCTATTGAGATTTTACCAGAATGGGCCCTACTCCCGGGGCACCATACAAAGATGGTCTAACCGGAATGGAAGAGCTAAAGATTCACCTACAAGAGCTTTTTGATAAAGGGTTTATCCGACCCAGTGTTTCTCCCTAGGGTGCACCTGTTTTGTTCATGAAAAAGAAAGATGGTACTCGACGGATGTGCATTGATTATCGGAAAATCAATAAGGTGACACTGAAAAACAAATACCCATTACCGAGAATTGAAGATCTCTTTGATTAGTTAAAAGGAGCGGGTGTCTTCTCAAAGATAAATCTGCTATCAGGATACTATCAACTAAGAGTGAAAGATGTCGATGTGCCGAAGACAACATTAAGAACTTGATATGGCCACATGAAGTTCTCGTAATTCCATTTTGGCTGACTAATGCAATTCCAAGAAGATTCATGATTCATGAATAGGGCTTCAATCTTATTTAGATTACTTTGTTCGGTCTTTATTGATGATATATTGGTATATTCCAGATGAGTAGGAGCATGAGCAACATTTGAAAATAGGCTCACAGACTTTGAGAGAGAAGAAGTTAGATGCTGTTTAGCAAAAGTGATTTCGCTAATGGAAGTTTCATTCCTAGTGGCATATCAAGGCTCGCGAGGGTATAAGAGTCGACCGCTAAGATTGAAGCTTGGTGAATTGAAACGCCTAAAAGTGTTACCAAAGTGAGAGTTTCGGGCCCAGCGTGATATTATAGAAGATTTGTGAAGGATTCTCTGTTTTCAGTAGCTTCTCCACTAACAATGATTCAAGAAAGGAGTAAAGTTTGAGTGGATAGATAAATGTCAAGATAGTTTTGAGCAGTTGAAGGAAATGCTGGTTGAAGCACTAATATTGACGCAATCTACCTCGGGTAAAGAGTATACTCTGTATAGTAATGATTCAAGAATTGGTTCGGGTTGTGTGTTAATGCAAGATGGTAAAGTTGTGGCATATGCATCCAGACAGTTGAAGCCACATGAACAGAATTATCCCCACATGATTTGGAATTGCCGCCATAGTGTTTTACTTTGAAGATATGACGACACTACTTATATGGTGAAAAATGCAGATTTTATATAGATTATAAAAGTCTCAAATATTTGTTAATGCAGAAGGAGCTTAATTTGACATGCAACATAGGTGGTTGTAGTTGTTCAAAGATTATGACTGCATAATAGACTACCACCCCGGAAAAGCTAATGTGGTAGTAGATGCCTTAAGTAGAAAGGCAATTGCAGCTTTGTTAATACAACATAGTGAATGGAGAATAGTATATGATGGAGCTATATTAGCTTAATTAAAAGCGCAGCTTGTTTTAACGCAAATGATTATAGATGCTCGAAAAAATGATGATGAGATGAAGAAAAAGGTACAATTGGTCAGAGATGGTGATAAGACTGATGTTTCAATAAAAGAAGCTGGAAGTTTGTATTTCCAGAATAGATTATGTGTGCCAGATAATAAAGAGCTAAAGAAAAAGTTGCTAGTTGAAGCTCATAATACGGTATTTAACATGTATCCTGGAGGTAATAAGATGTACCAGGATTCAAACAACATTATCGTGGAAATGAATGAAAGAGACGTGACGTAGCATGTGTCTGTAAAATGTTTGAGGTGTCAAGAAGTCAAAGTCAACACCGTTCCACAACCGTTTGAACCCTTCCACCTCAACGGAAGCTCGGGATAACACACTTCATGGATTTTCAGGTTCGCTTTCTCACATAACAAACATGTTTATTTGTATTCGGGTGATTGTTGATAAGCTCATAAAGTCGCCTCCATTTTTATACCAATTAGATCGACTATTCTATGGATCGACTAGCCAGTTTTACGTGGATGAGATTCTCGAAGGAATTATAGTTACTCTTAAGAACTCGCTTAATTTCAAGACAACATTCCACTGCATTTACGGATAATCCGAGAGGTTAATCTGCGCTCAAGATATGCTTGGGATGTGTACGGTTTTATCAAAGTCGGGATAGGTATATTCCATTGATAGAATTTTTCCTATAACAACAATCATCAATCAAGCATCGAAGACGACACCATACGAGGCTTTCAGGGACACGGAGATGTAGAACTTTGTGGTGGTCGACGTAATTGAATGAGCATAAAGTGATCGGGTCCGCACATAGTAAAGATATAGAAGCGAAGTTCAAAGTTATTCCTAAGAAAGGTTAAAGGTCACGTTGATCGATAAAAGTCATATGCCAATTTGAAAAGGAAGGACATTGAATAGAAGTGTAGCGACAAAGTATTCTCGAAGGTATCTCCCACGGAGGAAGGTGCTAGATTGAAGAAAGGGAAGCTGAAGTCTGTCTATCGCCCATATGAGGTTTTGGAGAGAATCGAACTAGTGGCATATCGGTTGGCACTTCCTCCAAAATTAGCCAAGTTGCATGATGTGTTCCATGTGTCTATGCTTCGGAAATACCGTTAAGATGAATCGCATATCCGGATAGTATAAGAAGTACAAGTGCAACATGATTTCTCCTATGATGAAGAGCCAAAGGCTATTATGGCTCTTGAAGTGAAGCAGTTGCGGAATAAACAAGTCCCTCTGGTAAAGGTGCTTTGGCAACACCATGGCAGAGAAGAATCCACTGGGAGCCGTGGAGCAACAATGAGATCCGCAACTCTCTCCGATTTAGGCAAGGAATTTCTGTGACGAAATTCTTTTAAGAGAGGGAGAGTCAGACACTCCCAAATTATACCCTAACAGTTTTATATCATGTTTATGGTATAATTAAAGTAAATGTATATTTTTCCGGAATAAAATAATGCTAAAAAAAAAAAAAAAGCAAAACCCGGAATTAATACAAAAGCTTAGGATAAATTAGTAATTTGTCAATTAAGGACCCAAGTGACATAAGTTAAGAAGCTTATATGATAAATTGGAAATATGTTAAATTAGAGTTTCATATAGAATGAAATAAAGGACTTAAATGCAAGAATGGAAAAAGAATGCAAAAAGGGGTTTTAGCCAAACACGGCCTTAATCTAAAATGGGATAAAGCACCAAACAATTGGTCTTAGAATTGGGGGAAAAAGCTAGGGCTTCCGGTAGAGAAAAGAAGAGAAAGAGAGAAGAGAAGAAGAAGAAGAAGAGGAGAAAAGAAGAAGAAGAAAAAAAGAAAAGCAAGGTATGGAATTTTGTGTGGAACTTGTTAGGATTTGAATGGATACTTGTTCGGAGGTTTTGAATACTCTGCGGTAGAACTTTATTTGTAATAAATCTTTAAGGTATGGATATTCTCGATGGAATGGTTGTTTGGTTTGGTTGCGGGTCCTCAATGGAGGAAAATTTGTATAGAGAATGTTGGGTTTAGGGAGATCTTGTCAGTTTTTTTAAACTCATGTTTTTGTTTTGGCCATAACTTGGCCATCACTCATCCAAATTGGGTGATTAAAATTTATGGGTAAACTAGACTTCTAGGAGAAAAAATCTCCCAAAAATAAGTTAATCGGAGTGAATCATGCATACATTTTAGTACAATCTCTATGTGATTTTATAGCTTAATTGCATGATTCACATTCTTATTCACTAATATTGCACTAATCCCCCATATTATAATGTTTTATAGGACATGGCGACATTGGAATAAAGGAAAGGCCGAATAATAGAGAAAGAGACGGAAGACCTGAAAAGTGCGACGGTGGGCCTCAGTGCCTTGACCGGCGAGGCACTCCACCTTTGCGGTGTTACGGCTGCAGCGACAACATGGAGGCCTTGCGGCTGCCGAGCGGGCGATTGGTGGATTAGGGGGCCTCGGGTACCTTTGCGACATAGCGAGGTCTCCCTTTCCAGAACGTGAGCATTAAAAACTCTGAATTTTTAGGCCATTGATGGGCCCGGATCCGAAGATATAAAAGGGCAGCGATTTCGAGGCAAGAGGGGGGGATTGGAGGCGGATTGAACACAAGAAGAGACAGATAGGAAGAGATCGACGTAGACGGATTCTGAGAGATCGCGAAGACGACTTCTCCTGTATTTCTTTTCCTGATTCGTTTGATACTGAAAATCTTTCAGTCTGTAATGAAAATCACTATGAACTAACTTTTGTCTCTAGGGTTTTGTCAACCCTAATCGCACCATTATGGATTAATACTTTAATTGTGGTTTATTTAATATCGATATGAATATCTATGGTTGCTTTACTCTTGAATTTAATTACATGTTATTATTTGGCAAATGGTGGCATGTTAATGCTAGGAGTTTGATATCGAGAGAAGATGATTCGTAGGGACATGGATAAAGCAACACTTAGTCAATCAGGGAATAGAGATATCCCGCATTCCAAGTGTAACACTAGGGTTTGCACATTCATGCATCTCATAGTCAAAGGGGTCGAAACAGAGATGCAATACACCCCACTAGCAAGATAGGCAGCTATATCTCGAGAGAGAATATCTTGTAGGCACGATCAACCTGCTAACATAAATCATATGGAATATTAAATAAATACGCTATCTAGGTTAAAATCCATCAGGTGTGGTAGGCGAAAGCAAAACCCTAGTTTTCTCATCATTACCTTAAATCAAAATTTTAATATTAGACTTTCTTGAAATCAGTTAATTTAGTCATAATTCGCTATAGGACTAGATCCAAATATTGTCTAGATCAACGTAAAATTTATTTAACATGCTTCTCTTCGGTAAGGGCGACACTTAGGCTAACCACTACACTACGAACTTCGACCCATATACTTGCGCACCTGAATTACGCATTTTTACCAATTTCTGCGCTCGCTTTATTTCGTCGAGTTTTGGCGCCGTTGTCGGGGAAGTTTAGTGTTGATATTAATGGCTTGACCATAGATTGTACTTTGGATCAATTTTATTTTATTTAATTCTTTTTACTTATTAATCATTTTTTTTATTCTTTGTTTTATGTATTTTGCCTTATTTCATCTATGGTGTGACTTGGTCTTGACTTCATACTTGTGATTTAAAGAAAGCAATTAGTGTGCATGAAAAGACAAGATCGTAGGGAATTACTTCCATACGATCCTGAGCCAGAACGGACATTACATCGATTACGTAGAGAAGCACACGCAACCCAATTTAAAATCATGCGGGAATCGCGAGGAATGAAGGATAGTTCGAAAGGGATGAACCATAGGTGGATCGAGAATGGGCGAATTATAGAATCGGGCCACGGATCATTTGCTCCCGACGATGTCGCATATGCTACTTAAGGAGTTCGCCTTACCACCTACAGTTGTCCAGTTAGCTATACGACGACCACCCATTCAAGCAAACAATTTTGAGTTGAAAGGAGTAACTTTGCAAATGCTCCTTAATATACAGTTTCATGGGTTGCCTAGTGAGAATCCGAATGCACATTTGACAAGTTTTATTGAAATATGTGACACAATCAAGTATAATGGAGTAAAAGAATAAGCTCTCATATTGCTATGGTTCCCATTGTCACTTAGCGACCGAGCTAAGCATTGGTTGACTAGCCAACCACTAAATTCCATTACCTCATGGAATGACTTAGTGCAGAAATTTATGACCAAATTTTTCCCACCAGCAAAGATCGCACAGCTGGTGCAAGAAATTAACACATTCGAACGGTCGAGGAGAACTTGGCTAGGAGCTGGGAGAGATTTCATGAGCTACTGCGAGGAGATGCCCACATCACAGGTTAACTAGGTGGATGCAGGTGCATACGTTTTATAACGGTTTAAGTGATTCAGCTAGGAAAATCATTGATGCCTTAACAGGAGGTGCCTTGATGAAAAAGACTATAGATCAATCTTATGAGATATTGGAAGATACAACCACTAATTCTAATCACTAGCCTTGAGATAGATCAGCACCTAGGAAGTCCTTAGCGTCTTGCTTGATTTTCTGAGAGGTTGTGGCTTGGTAAAGCCCATGTTGCATAGTTAACTAAACAGCTTCTGAGAAGCGTGAGTGCGGTGGATATGTGATTGAAGAGGAATAATCCACTGAAAGGGATATCTGCGAGTCTTGTGGAGGGATAACGTGAGTAGCATGGATTGTCGGTCGGGCGGATGACGGTGGGCGAGAAGCACGAGTATGTGAATAAGCAAAATCAACAACAATAGGGACAGTATGGAGGTAATACATATCAGAATAGGTACCAAAATCAAAATCAAGGCTAGGGTTGGAGAGGTAACCAAAATAATCAGAGCAACCAGAACTATGGCTAGAGGAACAATCAGAATAGTATGCCACCACTTGGCCAAGACAAGCGCCGCTTGAGGAGAAGAGAAGTGGATTTGGAAGAAACGCACCCTATATGATGACTTCCCTTAGCACATTTATGAATGAGGCGAGGCCGCATTCAAAATCGAGCTCAGCCGGCTACAAAACCAATCCACGGCTACGAGAATCAAGGGGCCCGACTTAGAAACGGAAGTGTAAAAATAGGCCCGAATGGCCACATTGTTGGTGAGGCGGCATGGATCATTACCTGGCAACTCAGGAGGTGAGCAGGAGCGAGAAGGTAATGAACATGTCAAAGTTGTCATCACATTGAGGAAGTGGCATAAGAATTAAGCGGTACCAAGGCCGACCACCGGTGATAGAAGAGGTGAGCGAGGAAGTAATCCCGGACCGGTCGAGGAATGACAAGATAGAAGGGAATAGCCCCCGAGAAAAGTGCATTGGAAGAAGAGGCGGGGCTAAAGATCGACCCGACCACGGTAGGCAGGCTATCAAATTACAGACCCTCAGCGCACGAAGAATAAATTGGACAAGTAATTCAAAAAGTTTGAAGTGTTCAAGAAACTGCATATAAACATTCCATTTGCAGATGCGTTAGAACAGATGCCCAGTTATGTAAAATTCATGAAGGATATATTGTCAAAGAAAAGAAGACTGTTGGATTTTGGAACAGTGAATCTCACTGAGGAATGTAGTGCCATCCTTTAGAGGAAATTGCCACAGAAGCTAAAAAACCCAAGCAGTTTTACTATCCCTTGTGCTTTGTCCTTGTGTCGTATCTTAAATTCCCCATTCCCAGCGTAGGAATTACGATTGTCTTGCATTGTATCACATTAGGGAATCCACGGGTCATCTCCACCTGGGAGTGGTCCGAGTTGGATTGATCATTAGGAGCTACTCTCCCAAAGTGTGATTTAAAGAGAATTGTAGGGTTGTGTTGTTTGATTGAATGGTTGATTGGTTTGAATGTTTTAAAGCGAAAAGATAATTCTTTGAAGTTTTAGGGTTCCGCTCACTTTCCCCGATCATGTAAGTCCACCTCTTATTTTACAAGAGCTCATGGGAACCACCATTGATAAATGGTCTTTGATGGAGAATTTATCTTTAAATGCTCTTTGGAAAATAAGGATGATTGAATAATACTAAGCACTTGTTCCCAGTGTCACACAGACCCTTAGCTACGCATTTGTGTCAAGCGCAGCGTGTCGCAGAGATATCTCGTTCACACGTTGTCAAGAATATCTTGACTAAGGATTTACAAAATGTTTGCACAAGTGATTAGCATCACACAATCCATTGAAGTTCAAAAGAGGTGAGGGACTATACCTTGATCAGGGTGAGTTTCCACTTGAGTAGAATCACGAGTATTAGGGTTTAGAACTCCATGGAACTATAAGAACAATTATCATTGAAGAAGGTACAATCATAAAATAATACTTTTAGAAAATCGAGAATTCAATTGCAAAACCTAAGAATGAAGAATGTAGAAATACTATGATTGAAAGCAGAAATAATTTGTTCTATTGAAAGATTACATATGCTTGGTGGCAAAAAAAGAGTGCTAATGCGGATCTATAAAATTTCACACAAAACCTTCTTGGAAGGGAACTCCTTTCTTATGAAAACCCTAACATTAGAAGTCGAAACTCAACTTTCTCCATCATCCTACGCCTTTTATACTCCTTTAATGTCATCTCGTGCTCGAGGATGATTGACAGTATGCACACTAACGTTAGGATCACAATTACGCTCCATTCATACTTCTCATGCACGTGTGTGCCCAGAGTACACACATTTTGGGTGTCTGCATTTTCACTTTGCCGCGCCACTTTTTAGCAAAGATTGTAGAATTTGCACATGTCTTGCCGGTACACTTTTTCTACCCAATTGCTTTTCTAGCATTCTTTGCGAGTTCGAGACTTCATCAATCGTTTACCCACATTCACGAGTGCCCGTATTGGCTTCCGGATATAAATCTTTGTGCCGCTTATGTTTAAGACTGAAGACACACCCAGTCTAAAACACAAAAGAGATTAAAAAAGTACTATCCTCATGCTGAATGTGGGTAAATTGTGATTTGTATGTATTAAATTCTCTATAATTATTGCTCGGTGTGTATTCATCGCACCCCGACACACATCTTGCTGGTCCTAACCAAGATTTAGACCAGAACTACCCACTAGGTATGAATCTCAACAAGGCGCTCGGTACAGTTAAGCTTTGCAAGATCCTCAAAATAGCAATTATAGAATATAATACTTCACCTTTAAGTATGCACGATATGACTCATTTAAACCCGACCACGGAGTCTTACACAGTGAACATTGTAGGCTAACACAAAATCGGTTATTCAAATAAGGGTATGGAATTGAAGAAACGTAAAGCGATCCATGAGCATTAATTTGTAGCGATCGATATAAAGGAAGCAACCATTTAACATGAACACATAACTACTATGCATAATGTCAGAAGAAACGACAAACATAACTGAAATCAAAAAGGTCTTAAAAGTTTGTAACGACCATAGGCTGAACGAAAAGGGATAAATGATCAAAATGGGTGTTGGCATAGCTTTATGGTGATCTCTTGCCCAGTGCCAACACCATCCTAGTCTATTTAAAAACGTATGCGGCGTATCCTCATCCTGTGAGAGAATGCGTCTCGTACACGGTCATCTAATTCTTGAGATCTCACTCGAGATGCGGAGAAGTGGCATTAGCCATTGCGGGCTCATCCTTGGAAGAATGTGATATCAGGGCTTTTGGGGGGCGTCGGTTGGGGGCTGCAGCCACCGCTTTCCGGGTGCCTTGAACTGCCTTTAATGTGGCTCATCTCTTTCAAGTGGAATCAGTGGCTCCAGTGAGTCAGCTGGAGCTATGGATGAGTGGTCAGGGAGGCTTGGCTGAAGGCTGAGAGGCTAGGGAGGGTTGGGGCCTTGCAGTGAATCTTTGGGCTGGGCTGTGAGCCTGGATCTTGTTTGTGAGTGGGGATCCCCGGCTAGGCGGCACCTTCTTCTCCTGTTTATGCCACCTGGTTTCATGAGCTTCCCTGATACTAAGTGCCGGCGAGGAAATGAACATCACTTTTCGCTGTGAAAATTTCAAATCTTAAGTCACACACCATATGGACCAGCCACCAATGGTGAATTTCCGGTGTGACTTCACTTTGCTTCCGGATTACATTCTAAGGCGGGTTTTTCATTGCCTTGGAACCCAGTTGACCGTGAAATAGAATCTGCATTTGTGAGGGCTTTCATTCTGAACTGACTTTTCCAGAATACACAGAATTCTTTTCTTCATAAATCCATTTTCATGAGCTTTGGTGGTACTTAGCCTGGAGTGAACAGCGGGCGTCAAAAGATGATGACATTTTTGGAGTGGATTATCAGGTGGAGTGCAGAAGCATGAGGCCGGGTATAATATAAAGGCATGCTGCCAGTCAGGGTGACCCGCAGCTAGCACCGTGCTAGGATCTAAGCTCCGGTCTCAGAGCCATTGATTTTCCATGGGTTGGCCCGCAGAACTCCAGAACTCATAATGGGTGAAATATCTTGCCTCGATTGCACACAAAATCCAGTCCTGCTCTTGAGGCTCAATCTCGGTGAGTTGATCTGGCTTGTGCCGGGTTGGGCTCCCTTCTCGCAGTGATTCCTCTATTTGCAATCGAACGAGTCCATTTTTCTTGCTCTGACTCGGAGTCCTTAGCGAACATCACTTCTATCTCGTCATCATCATCGGCATCGGACATTTCCTCGCTTCAGAAGATTATCACGCTTTGCCCTTTCCCTTCTTCATGGTACGCGAAGAATCAGATTTCCTTTTTCACGGCCCGCTCCACGCCAGGAAGCTAGGCCCTTTTTCCTTCAATGTTCTTAGAGCGTGCCATAGAGATATGGCAAAGAATGGCAATAACGACGGATGGCGGATATATATAAAGAAAATCCCGACAACTTTGTTTCGAATGAGTGCGGTGACCAGGTGCACATCAGGAATGACTCACCCTTGATACGTAGGCGATACTCGAACCACCTGCAGTACAAAACAGCATCACCCAAATCGACAAAACAAGTCCGTATATATGATAGGGGCCCAAAAATGCTATGATTTGTGGGTGGCTTACAGTCGATCTGATATTTGAGCAGTCCGAGGACTGAACCACTGGCTTAAAAGCAAGCAGAGCTTGTGAGAATTTGTGTGAGGACACAACCGGTTAGGGCTTGCTTATGGAGAGTGGAGAAGGGTTTGGAATGTCAAAGGCCACAAAAATTGGGGTTTAAAAGCCCATTTGCCCAAAATCCGACCGGGTGTACCGGTACACTTTAATGGTGTGTAGGTGCGCTTCAGTATGATTTTGAATAAGTTGTGGGTACACATTTAGGGTGTCTTAGGTACACTAACTGCTTACCCGATTTTCGAGTAGGTTGTGCGGGTACACATTTAGGGTGTCTGGTACACTTGCTCAATCTGATTTTTTTCTTTCCTTTTTTTTTTTGTATATATATATATATATATATATATATATATATATATATATATATATATATGTATATATATATATATTTAAATTTGGAACGATGGTGCGTACTTACAAATTGGCCTTTTAAAAGCTTGCCTTCCATCAGGGTTTTCTTTGCCCACTTTTTCTTTGTTGATTCCACAAGCGTTTGTGACCGTAGGGTGGTCAAGCATAACTCCCTTCTTGGATATTTCAAACTTCCCATGGGACCTTCTTGTTCAGTCGGGGTTCCTAGGGTTCAAATTGACAGCAACTTTAAAGCTCAAAATGGGTCTGAGGGTGAGACAATACGAATCGCAGTTTGTATAGAAATAATGGCCTCTAATCATTTTCCAGTTATGCAAGATGTTCCATAAAGACCATGATGCATGAAGTTAACATGACATGCCAAATTGATGCACAATTAGGAGCAAAAGCAGGTAGAATCGAAAAAAATGACGTGGTGTCTGTGGTTTGTGTGAGCAAAAGGGCAGAATGCAAAAAAGGAACAATCCACAGAAGCTCATAAGGGTTTAAGTGTATGCTCGTTAAGGTGTACATGCAATAAGATGGTGTGGAGTGTGTATGAAATCATGCAGGTAAGTACATTGCAGGTCAAGCATTATACTCAAAAGAGCCATAATTTGAAAATTTTGACCATACACTGAACATGTAGTGCATAGTTAAGTTCAGATTTATGCGCCTACCCTACTATGAAACGCCATTGCCTCCAATGCATAAAAACTAAGGGTACCCACGACGGGTGGGGAAGCATAATGAAACGAGGGCTGAAAATACATTTTTTTTTATATTTTTATTATTATTATATATATATATATATCCTTCCTCCAATTTTAGTGAAAAGCAAATGAAGTAAAAAACAAGAAAAAATAGAAAAGCAAAACATGAAGATAAAACAAAATCAAAACCTTATATACAACAAGTGGAGGAATAATTTACTTGGAAGGAGAGTCACAGTGGGGGGATCTACCAAAATCTTCACTAAAGCTCTTGAGGATTGAAATGCTCGAGGAATGGTTTGAGGCGGCCATTCACTTTGAAGGATTTTCCGGTGTCGGATTTTCCGATCTCCATTTCCGTATGGATAAAAGCGCCTTACTTGATGAATGGGCGATCCAATGAGAATGAGCTTGCGAGAAATAGATCTGTGGATTTGCCTACTTGATGCACCTTGGTTGGAGTTCAAAAGTTTTCCTAACGATAGATTTGTCAGCAGAAAGCTGAGCTTGATCCACTCTTTGTAAATTCGGGCTTTCATACGACTCTCTCTCGGTTCTTCAAATTCGTTTAACGCAACAATGGCACACCTTGAGTTAAATCGGAATTAAAGTTCTAATAGCGATAAGCTCTATGTTCCATTTATTTGGGGAGATAATGAGCCTTTCCATAAACAAGCCTATAGGGAGACATACCAAGAATGGTTTTAAGCGATGCGATATAGGCCTAAAGGCGTCGGCAAGTCGAAGGACCCGATCTTTGCGATTTAGGCTTAACCGTTTTTTCAAATATGTTTTATCTCACATTAGCTAGTTCGACGTAGTTAGTGCCGTAGGTGGTATCTTGTGGAAACATGGGTGACTCCATATTTTAAAGGTTTTTCAAAGATCGATTACAAAATGGAGTCCACCATCCTTTGATAATTGCAGTACTCGAGAATCGAGAAAAATGTGTTCCTTGACAAATTTTAAAACAACTTTGTGATCATTAGTTCTCGTCGGAATAGCCTCAACCCACTTAGATACATAATCAACAGATAACAGAATGTAAAGATACCCATAAGAAGGGGGAAAAGGCCCCATGAAGTCTATACCCCAATAGTAAAAAATTTCAATAATTAGAATTGGAGTAAGAGCATCATGTTTCTTTTGTGATTCAGCCCTAATTGTTTGCCATACGTCTGATTTGCAAAATTCGAAACAATCCTTGAATAAAGGTATGACCCATTAAAAACCATTTCTGAGAATTTTATCTGCTTTGTTTTAAAGTGCGAAAAATGCCCTCCACAAGCTTCGGAATGGCAAAAAGTTAAGATTCTAATATGTTCATCATTAGGTACACATCTTCTCATTGATCACGGACGGTATTTAAATAGATACGAGGATCATCAAGTAATATTTCTTAATGTCATCCAAGAATTTCCTTTTAATTGAAGTCCATTGGGATTTGGAATCGGCGGTAACTAGGTGGTTCACAATATCGACATACCATGGGCAATGAAGCGAGAAGCGAGTTGCTCATCAGGAAAACTATCGCTTATAGGGATGCTAGGAGAATTGGATTCTGGAACTAATCGAGATAAATGATCAGCGACCACATTCTCAACCCCCTTTTTATCTTTGATGGTCAAGTTAAATTCTTGGCATAGTAAAATCCACCTAGTTAACCGCGGCTTTGTATCCTGCTTAGAGAGTAAATTGCCAGGGCGGCATGATCGCGTGAAGATGGTTACAGGAGAGCCTACAATGTACGACCTAAATTTTTCTAGGGCAAAGACGACAGCTAGAAACTCTTTTTCTGTGGTCGTATAGTTGGCCTGGGCAGAGTCTAGTGTCTTGCTGGCGTAATAAATCACGAAAGCCTTTTTGTCTTCCCTTTGTCCTAACACATCTCCCTATAAAGATAATCTACTACGCCACACATGATCTCGAATGGCGTCCCAATTAGAGACCGAGATGATGGGAGGTGACACTAACATGTTTTTTGAGTTGAGTAAAAGCAATGCCACAATCTCGTGACCATGTGAAAGGGACATCTTTGCAAGCAGGGCACATAAGGACGAGCTATAGCACTAAAACCTATAAACCTCCTATAGAAACCAAAGATGACCCAAGAATGACCTTATGTTCTAACACACTTAGAGTAGGTAGGTTGGAACACTCAACTTTGGCCTTATCAACTTCAATTCCATCTTTTTGATACTATATATCAAGACAATCTTTGTACCAAGGAAATGACATTTTTTCCTAATTTAACACAAGATTTTTCTTGACACCTTCCAAAGCCTTACGTAAATTTTTCTAAACAAAGCCAATGAGTCACTACAAAAACTGAGAAATCATCCATGAAAAATTTCCAATATGATTTCTATCATGTCACTAAAGATTCCCATCATGCACCGCTGAGTACCTGTGTGCATTGCATAGTCCAAAGGGCATTTTCCTAAAGGCGAAGGTACCAAAGGACAAGTGAATGTAGTTTTTTCTTGGATCTTCTCCAAAGCTATCTCAATTTGATTGCACTGAAAATTCATCAAGAAAACAATAAAATTATGCCCCACACTTTCAACATTTGATCAACAAATGGAAGGGGAAAGTGGTCTTCCTAGCACCAAAGATTTAGCTTCCTATAATCTATGCACACCCTCCAACCTCGAAGTGACACGAGTAGGAATGAGCTCATTATTTTCATCGCTTACCACTCGTGACTCCGCATTTCTTAGAACCACCTGTGGTTGGGCTAACCCACTTACTATCTGCAATAGGGTAAATAACCCCTACATCCAAGAGTTTTAAAACTTCCTTCTTTACCACTTCTTTCATTATTGGGTTCAATCGTCTCTGTGGTTGCCTAGAAGGTTTAACATCCTCCTAAGTGAATTATAAAAAGGTGATCAAGTAGACTAATTCCCACATCTCGTAATTGTCCAAATTTCTAGAGCGTTTCAGGGGTTTTCAATATCTCTAAAAGTTGGATTTTCTTGATTCACCCTAGGGAGGAAGATATGACACGGAAAGCTTCTTCTCCTTTGGCAAGAAGGTTATTTGAGTGTGGATGGGTAAGGGTTTTAGCTCGAGCTAGTGGCCTCTCTCCTCGTAAGGCAAAGGCTCACCCTCACTGCGGCAATGCACCAAATCTAGGTGCCCACCCATTAACTTCCAATACCTCACATGCTCAATTGGCGGACTCCGGCACAACCCGACCCGCCAGTAGTCACTTCCTCAACCCAACTCTGGGCCGACCAAACATGACTTAAGTGGATCATCATGTGAGAGAAAGTATCCAAGTATTTTGTTCATGTAATCAACCATATTGACTTCACACATATCTTCATCCCCATTCCCTTCTGATAACATTGAAAATATTCAGACATCAAATAATATATTACCAAACGATAGTGTCATCAGGCCTCCTCTACAATGTATAATGGCATTAGCAGTTGCCAAGAATGGTCTACCAAGAATTACTGGGAACTGAGTTCCTTGGTTCACCACCGGTTGAGTGTCAAGCACAACAAAATCCACGGGAAAGTAGAACTTATCCACTTGTATCAATACATCCTTTACTATCCCTCTAGGAATTTTTACACTACGGTCAGCTAATTAGAGAGTGATATTGGTTGGCTCTAATTCTCTTAACCCTAGGTCCACATATACTGAATAAGGCAACAAATTAACACTTGCCCCTAAGTCCATTAAAGTTGCCCCAACTTTAATTCTACCACTATAGAAATAGTGTGGCTTCCTGGGTCTTTGTATTTTGGAGGCAAGTTGTTTCGAATTAGTGAGGTAGATTGCTCAGTCATGAAGGCCTCCTTGTTGACACCTAATTTCCTTTTTACCGTGCACAAATCCTTTAGAAATTTAGCATATGATGGAATTTGCTTAATGGCATCTAACAAGGGGATGTTCAATTTTACTTGTTTGAATAACTCATAGATTTCAGAATGGTTATTCACTTTCTTTGGTGCTCTACCATGAGAGTATGGAGCCTGAGGGGATACTGCAGACTCCATCTTTCTCTCGGGATTCACCCTCAATATCATTCAGATAGGGATGACAGGTCGTATGATAAATTTCTCATCCTCTCCTCGACCAATTCACTTTGAGATTCTTGTGATGGTTCTCGGTTAGGAATGGTTTTGTCGTACTACCTTACCGCTTCGAAGAGTAGTGACAGCCTTACAATGTTCAAAAGTAACCTCACTTGAACCTAAACTTCCCACACTGTTTTGACTCAGGATTTCGATGGCTCGAGATGGAAGCTTCCTTCTCTTGTCAAGGTTACCTATAGACGAGGTTAACTCGTTATCCGGGATCTCACATCATTCAGAGCAGTTCGAATTCGTGGTTTGTGGATTGTTGGGCTTGTACAAACTGTAACTATATCCTCCGACTTCTCTTATGTGGTGCTGATAAGGCTGTGGTGACGGAGTCCCTGACTGATGGTCGAAATCCTGATTGTGGTTCACAGAAACCTCGGGGCCTTGATTTTGAAATGGTGGAATGGGAATTATGCGCTTCGGCGGTTTTGGTAATGAGGACCTTGGTTGTTTGGCAAGTTATTTGGCCCTCCTTATTTCTCCAACTGGTTAGGTGCTTACTCCATCCAGGATTATATGTTTCGTAGTATGGAGAATCAAAGGTTTCTGTACTAAGGGCATTGGCTCAGTTTCTATTCGAATTGCACCTTTACCTGAGGAAGGTTTGGGCACTTGATGGTTGGAGTGCGCGAGGATCATCGACATAATGCATGGCTCCTCCACTCGGGTTCAAAGTGGTACGAGGGTATTTGAGGCAATTAGTTACCTCATGTACCTTTTCATCTCTAAGGCCTCCACTTTTAAATTGGCAATTTTTGCTTGCAACTCATCGCTTTCTCTTAAGTGATGGATTCCGCCCTCGCTGACATAGCGCTATGCACTTTAGCAAAGGTCTATGGAGGTGTTGGCCCCCAAGTTAGTGTCAAAAAAGCTACTGCTTCCCTAGCACTCTTTCATAGAATTCGCCCGCACACATCATCCGGATGTATCATTTATTATTATTCAAGGATAACTTGATGAAAAGTACGCACATTTGTCCTACATCCAATCACATGGTGAGGGATAAAGTATGGAGAAGGTCCTTGCATTTTCCCATCGTGAGCAAAAGGCCCACCCCGGCTTTAAAAATTCAATTGAGGCTCGCATGAGAGCATTGTAATGTGGCAGTGAGGGAAAATTTGTTAAGGAATTCATTCCGCATGTTTTCCCCATGTAAAGATTGAATTAGTGCAAGGGAATGAAACCAGCCATTTTCTCCTTTAAAGCAAAAGGAAATAAACCAACAGATTATGTAGAGGGAACCAAGTGGGAGAGAATGCACGCAGACATCCTCAAAGTCCTCATGAATGAGTAAGGGTTCTCGCATCAAACCCGTACACTGTAGAAGACTGATCATTTCCGATCACGAAAATTGATTTGGCCTCTTCAGAAGGCTAATATGTGTAATTGGTTGTGGTTCTTGAGGCTGTAGAATTTCGAAGGGTTCTTCTTACGCAGTAAACAGAGCAGGTGGACTCATTGACTCATTGAATATCATCACCTCCCAGCACCGGGGTTATCGAGTAATATCACCTCCATGTTGTGGAGGTTCATGGAATCCTGTGGCTAACAGAATCCTTGAGTATGTTCATTAAATACTTTGTTGTTGATTCCTGTGGTGATCCATTTGAGGTAAAAAATGTTATCTTGAAACACTGGCTTATTATGGATTTCTCGTGAGTTTCTAGGAGATACACTTCCTTACTACTACGCTGCTGTCATGAGCCCAACCCGACATGCACTAGGTCCACTCTGTATAAGGAAGCACCCACTGAAATTTTTCACAAAAACAAATTAAAAAAAGAAATGGAGGAACGACTGGATTGGTAATGCACTGTAAATTACCTCAGCCTTCTTTAGATTAACCGGATTAGTCTTCACCCAGAATTCAATGGGCCAAAATTTAAGCTTCTCTGGTCTTATTCAGAGGCCTAATTCTAATTCCTGCCGTAGGAATTACGCTTGTCTGCATTGTAATATTGACTGTGGAATCCATGTGTCATCTCCACAGGAGTGGTCCGATTTATAGTTGATCAAAGAGGGAGCCACTCTCCCAAAAGCAGATTTAAAAGAGAATTGTATTGTGTCGCTTTTGATCGAATGGTTGATCGTTTGAATGTTTTAAAACAAAGACAATTGCCGGGATTTTAGGTTCCACTCACTTCATCATAAGTCCCACCTCTTATTTTACAAACTCATCTAGTAACCAGATAAATGGTCTTTGCTGGGAGAATTATTCTCTAAATGCTCTTCGAAAATAAGGGACATCTAATAATACTAAGCACTTGTTCCACTAATACGGTCCCCAGCCTCATTTAGATCAAGCACAACGTACCAGCAGAATATCTCGCTCAGCACGTTGTCAAGAATATGCCCAACTAAGGATTTACAATGTTTGGTACAGTGATTAGCATCAATAATAATCCATTAGTTCAAAAGAGAATTGAGACTGATATCTGATCAGTATAGAGTCAACGTGAGAATCTCAAAGATAAGGGCTTAGGCATGGAACTTATAAGAACAATTATCATTGAAGAAAGTCTAATCATAAAATAATACTAGAAAATCGTAATTCAATTGCAAAACCAAGAATGAAGAATGGGAAAATGACATGATTGAAACCAAAATAATTGTTCTGCTGAAGATTGGCATATGTTAATTCAAAACGCCAAAGAAAAGAGCTCCTCAATCCTGATCACAAAACAACAAACATCATAACTTCTCAAGAAAACCATCTCTAGTGTTTAAACTTTCTGATTCTATCCATTTTTACACCCCTCTAATGTCATTCGTTCATGACGACGACTAAAGGCGTCTCACGCGAGGATCATCTACCATCTCCGATTTACGCGGTATCAAGATGTTACGATTTTACGCACCAATAATTTAATCAACATTTTTATAGGCGCACCGTACACACAACGAGCAACACTTTCCAGTTTTTATATCGTCAGGTTTTCGATCATCAACTGACGTCAAGATTCACTTCATTAGTCTGATATAAACTTGAGGCGGATCTAACTCATCGCCAACACGCAAGATTATACACCATCTCGCTATCAACGGCAATTGTGATTTGTACGCCATCCACTTATAATATTGTTCAATTGAAGATTGATCATCTCAAACGATCAGTCCACCTCGGATATATTTGCGCGACGGGGAGCTTAGCACACAACCTACGTCGTTATTCAGATTCGCATTAATCGGGATTTAGTAAAGACGTTCAACCAAGTCATGCACTCCAATATGATGTCAAAACATTCCTGAAAGGTGACAGAACATTAAATGCAAAGGTGATGTTGGTTCTCTTGATAATATTTACAAATGTACATGGTTGTTGATAAAGAAACATCACAGCAATGGTAAAATTATTCTCGCCAATCGCAAAGAATGATCTAACGGTGAGAGTTAAATTAGAGTGCAGGATGACGAGGTCAATTTCAATGTGTTTGAGGCCATGAGACACCCAGAAGAGAGTGATACATGCTTCATGATAGAGACTGTACATGCTATAGTGTCTAGCCAAAGTGGTCCCACTGACCCTTTGGAGACTAGCTAGGTACAGAGTGAATCAGAAGAACTGGGAGAAGAGGTCAAAGAGTATGTGAAATGGATGGACTCCTTCCAGCCTAATAGAAGGAAATACTACGAACCCCTAGGCGAAATTGCTCAAACGTCAGTGCCATCCTTCGAACAACCACCCAAGATGGAGCAAAATCCATTACCCAACCATTTGAGGTATGCTTATCTTAGGGACACCTCCACCTTACCAGTAATTATTTCAGCATCCTTGACAGTAGCAGAACAAGATAAGTTATTGAGAGTACTCAGGGATCACAAGGATGCACTTGGCTGGTCTCTGGCTGATTTAAAGGACTGCCTTTTCATGTGTACGCATCGAATTCTCGCTAGAAGATGGTCATAAGACTTTCGCAAGTACGTGAGAGATTGAACTAACCATGAAAGCAAGTAGTCCCGCGAAGGAAGTATTGGAAGTGGTTTGATGTCGGGTTATTTATCCTATTTCGACAAGCAGCATGGGTGAGTCCCAGATGTGCTTGTGCCTCTAAAAAGGGAGGAACAACAAAGGATAACGATAGAATAATATATTGTTGCCTTTTAGAACAGTCACAGGTTGGAGAATCTGCATTGACTACCGAAAATTGAATAAGGCTACCCGAAAAGACCATTTTCTACTACCATTTCTAGATCATATGTTAGATAGGTTGGCAAGGCATGAATATTACTGTTTCTTGGATGGGTATTTGATGAGTGCAAAACTCATCTATGTTTTGAGTTCATTTCACATGCTATTTGCTAAACTTATAATCCATATTCATGTAAAACCCATAACATTTTCTCTTAAACTTATTTTGCAGAAATTATTGATGAAAAGCAAGTATTTCGGCAAGAAATGGGTTACAATATATTTCCAAAGTCAACCACTTCCTCACGTAGCCACCGAGAAGATGGGATTTTTAAGGTACCATCTAGAACATCAAATGGTTCAAATTCTCATGGTTGCATTCTACATTCAATGAGCTTTCCACAATATTCACACGCCTAAATCCGGTTAAAACTAAGAAGTTATGACCTACAATTTGAGAAGAAAGCACACAAATTGTCCAGAACTATCGTGAATTCAAGGAGTCGGTTTACCAAGAAACTATGTCGAGACCAAGCAAGATGTGGCGCAACCAAGAAATTGTGTCGCGACCAAGCAAGCTGTGTTGAGACCAAAAACGTTGAAAAAATAAAAAAAGGACCGAAAATTGATATTTTGGTATGTTTTCTAGCCCATTTCACCATATGACCATATATATACTTGTTTTTTAGGTAAAGAGTGTGGCAACTGAGTTGGAGAGCCTCACATGGGGGTTTCTCTCTAAACTGCCCATTTTTCCATTTTTCTGCATATTTATATTTTTAAGATCTAGAGTAATTTTTGAAGGCATTTTATTTCTATTGAAGAGATTTCTACCATGGCAACAGATCTGATTTCTCTATTATCAAGTAGGACAAAGATTAAAGCTAAAATATGGATTTTTTCTCTCACTCCTTGTCTCTTGATTTCTTTCTTCATTTAGTTACTTTTTATTTGATTGGTGATGATTAGAATCCAGTAATGGAACATTAAACACCCTCTAGTGGTGGGGATTAATTGTTGAACATTCAGATTTGCGCATATTCCACTTATTTTATGGCTTGAAAACTTAAATTTATATAACTGTAATTGCTCATAATTAATTGTTCAGAATACTAAAGAGCTTATACCCAAAAAAAGAGCTGTATCTTTGCTCATTCTCAAGAGGCCCCGAGTGACATGTAGAGATTGAGATTCCCGAGAGTAAAGAGAGCAAAGAATTTGGGGTATGTTAGACTACTATTATGGAACTAATGAACTCTAAAAGATTACTTTGATATATCACTACGATCACAGGAGGATTAATTAGATGATGTGGTCTGGCTTAATGTTTAGAGGTCTCACCTCAAATTGATAGGAAGGATCTTGATCCCGTGTTAGCAAAGATTCAATCAAGGAGACAGGAAAATTTTATTAGATTTGAAGGACTAGATACCAATTAGATTGAGGAGGTTTGCATAGTCCTATCTATGGGGGCAAGAATTCTTTAGTCCTAAGATATGGCTGCAAGCATTGAAAAAAAAAAAAACAATCAAACCTTAAAGAGTGCCAAATTTTACAAGTAGCTATTTAGACATTTGTCCTAAAAAGGAATATGGTGTGTTAGATAGTGAAATGTATAGTGCCAAAAGAAATCCAAGCTATACTACATTGCTCTTGGACAAATCTAGCATTGAACTCACAAGTGTTGCGATTTCAAGGAAATGCAAACTGTTTTGTGAATAATTATCTCCATCCCTAAAGGGACTTCTTCAATTTTTTAGAATTAAAGAAGTTATTTTATTTCCAGATTTTTAGATTTAGTTTTCTAAATCAGTTTTGTTTGAATAAATTGATATTATTCCACATCCTATTTCATAGCCTAAATAGTGAAGAGCCCTTGCACCTGGGGTGATCAAATTCCAATTAGAGAGAACCTCCAATCCCTGGCACGATATCCGATTCAGAGTCCACTTATTATTTGTATGACCTGTGCACTTCATGAAAGGGGATGAGTGGTAATACTTTTCATTTGAGTTTGAATATATATACTTACTTTTGTTCAATTCGGGCTTTTTTTTTAGTATTTACCATTCACTCCTCACATATTTTCATATCGGAAAATCGGTCTTTACAGTATTTCGGCTACAATTAGATCGCTATAGCCCTAGAGGATCAAGAGAAGACGACATTCACTTGCCCTTATGGTAGATTCGCATTCAGCAAGAGATATCTCAAATCGTGTGAATGCACCGTGCACATTTCAAATACGCATGATGGCCATATTCTAGATATGGTTGAAAAGACAATTGAGGGTGTTTATGTGATCCACTTTCAAGATTGGGGAACTGCTTTGACAATTGTCTGGAAAACCTAAGGTCGATGCTTGTTAGATGTGAAGAAACCAATCTTGTGCTAATCGGGAGGAAGTGCCACTTTATGTATAGAAGGCATACTTAGGCACCTGGATTTCCAAGAAGAGGAATAGAGGCCTAATAGTTATATTTGAGCAGAGAACCTACCCCACCATCATCAGTAAAGGGCATAAGAAGCTTTAGGACACATATTCAATGTGTCTATAAAGATTTTTCTTTGACAAAAAGCCCTTGTGTGTGCAAGGGACACCATTTGATTTTGATGAGCAGTGTGTGCAAACTTTTTCAATCCTGAAAGATAGATTGGTATTAGCCCCTATAGTGGTAGCACCAGATTGGGACTCTCCATATTAACAATGTGCGACGCCACAGACTATGCGATCGGAGCAAAGGTTAGCAAAAAGAGAAAGGATATTCCAAAGATCACTACATATCAGATTTTTGAATGATGCCTAACGAACTATGCTACCACCTAAAAAGAGCTATCGCTATCATGCTTTCAAATTTCCTTTGATAAATTTAGGCCTACTTGATTGGCAACAAAGTAATAGGTGCACACCGACTACCGACCATTAAGTAATCAATGACTAAAAAGGATGCAAAATCGAGACTAATATGGTGGGTGCTCCTATTACAGTAATTTTACTTAGAAATCAAGGACAAGAAAGGAACAGAGAACCTAGTCGCAGACCATCTGTCACGATTGGAAGGGCCTAGAGACGAGGTACAAGTTAATGATGATTTCCCAGATGAACAACTTTTAGTAATTGAAGACACAAAGCTCGTTCCATGGTTTGCCGACTATGTGAATTACGAGCGGCCAAGGTCATTCCTCCACTTTAGCTACTGAGCGAAGAAGAGGTTCTTTGCACATTTGAAGCACTACTACTGGGAAAAGCCTATTTTGTACGAACATTGTGCGGATCAAGTGATAAGGCATTGTGTACTAGAAGATGAAATGGGTAGTATTCTGAATAACTGCCACACCTTATCATGTGAGGGACACTTTAGAGGCCATAAGATAGCCTCAAAGGTACTTCAATAAGGGTTCTACTGGCTTAGCTTGTTCAAGGATGCGCACCAGTTTGTATCTACTTGTGATAAGTGCCAAAGAATGGGCGACATTTCCAAACGGGATGAACCACCCATGCCATTGCCCTAGAGGTTGAGTTATTTGACTTGTGGGGATGACCCCAAATCCCTTCATTTAGTAACTTGTAAATTCTCCGCGCCGTGGACTATATATCCAAACGCAGAGAAGAATACTAACATGTACTAATTATGCTAGTTGTGGTAAATAAGTTCCTTTGCAAAATTATTTACATGGTTCGACACTCCATGAGCATTGATCATAGATGGTGGTACTCACTTATGCAACAAGCTAGTTGATAAGGTCTTGCAAAAATATGGTGTGCGACATCGCACTTCACTCGCTTACCACCCGCAGGCAAATGGATAGGCCGAGGGGTCAAATCGAGATAAAGTCCATTATGGAGAAAACAGTCAATAGTTCAAGGAAAGACTGGTCAAAGAAGATTGACGATGCACTTTGGGCATACAGGACAACCCATTGGTTATGTCGCCATTCCGACTAGTCTATGGGAAAGCATGCCATTTTCCAGTGGAATTAGAACATAGAGCATACTGGGCAACTAGGCTTCTAAACATGGATAGTAAGGTAGCCGGAGAGAAGCGGATGCTATAACTGAGTGAATTAGATGAATTCCTCAATGAGGCTTATGAGAATGCTCAAATCTATTAGGAAAAGACGAAAGCTTGGCATGACAAGCATATAGTAAGGAAAGGAGCTCGGAAACGGTCAAGAAGTCTTGTTCAATTCTAGGCTGAAACTTCCAAGTAAGTTGAAGTCAAAATGGTCAGGTCCATTCACAGTGGTTCCAGTATTTCCCTATGGAGGTGTTGAGATAATGATCTAGAGAGGGGCTAATTCAAAGTTTACGCCCAGAGATTGAAATCGATGGAGGAGTAATTCCATATGAAGACATCAATCATCTCGCCAACAATCAACACCAAAGCATGGCGTGAGTCCACCAACAGCGGTTATCCGTTTACGCTGCGTGAAATGAGCACGACGCAACATACGCTTCGGGAGGCAACCTAAGTATCATGGAGATCCCCTTCTCCTTTGAACTTGCATTATTTTCGGTCTTTTTAATTGCTCTTCGGTACATTTTCTGCTTTTGTTGTTTTAATATGTTTGTGAGTTTTTCAAGGCTGTCGATGGGTGCAAACATTGTAACTTAAGGGTTTGCAGGTTTATTACAGTGTGAGAGGGCCAAATTCGTGTTTAAAAAAAAAAAGAAAAGAAAATCGACCATACTTTCGGTATCGCCGTGCGTAGATTTCTACGCCACCAGAGGGAAAAATTCTGCTTTAATCTCTTCTTGTGCACGCAACAGAGTCTTATGTTATTTATTAGTTCTTGTCAGCCGTAGATATTTGAAGATCACAAGAGCGAAAGACAAATTTTTGCATATTAGTCTCGACCTGGGCTGTTCATTTTCTCTTTTCTCCCCCTCTCCACACTGATTCGTCGCTTTCCTCCTCTTCGTCTGAAAGCCAGATCTCCGCAGACCGTACATCACGGCGTAGCCCCCTTCGCCGCGGCGTAGCGAGGTCTCCCTTTCTAGAACGGGAGCATTAAAAACTCTGATTTTCTAGGCCATTGATGGGCTCAAATCCCGAGATATAAAAGGGCAGTGATTTAGAGGCAAGAAGGGGGGATTGGAGGCCGACTGAACACAAGAAGAGACGGATAGGGAGAGATTGGCGGAGATTGATTCAGAGATTCGCAAGATCATCATTTCTTTTCCTAATCTTTGCCTTATGCTGAAAATCTTTCAGTTTGTAATGAAAATCACTATGAACTAACTTTTCTCTCAAGGGTTTTGTCAACCCTAACTGCACCATTATGGATTAATACTTTAATTGTGGTTTATTTAATATCGATATGAATATCTATGGTTGCTTTACTCCTGAATTTAATTACATGTTATTATTTAGCCAATTGTGGCACGTTAATGTTAGGAGTCTGATATCGTGAGAAGATGATTCGTAGGGACATTCATAAAGCAATACTTGGTCAATCAGGGAATAGAGATATCCCGCATTCCAAGTGTAGTACTAGTGTTTGCACATTCATGCATCTCGGAGTCAAAGGGGTCGAAGCAGAGATGAAATACACCCCATTAGTAATATAGGCAGCTATATCTCGAGAGAGAATATCTTGTAGACACGATCAACCTGCTAACATAAATCATATGGAATATTAAATAAATACGCTATCTAGGTTAAAATCCATCAGGTGTGGTAGGTGAAGGCAAAACCCTAGTTTTCTCATCATTACCTTAAATCAAATTTTTAACATTAGACTTTCTTGAAATTAGTTAATTTAGTCATAATTCGCTATAGGACTAGATCCAAATATTGTCTAGATCACTAAGCCAGTATTCAACATGCTTTTCTTCATGGGAACGACACTTGACTAGCCACTACACTACGTGAACTCGACGCGTATACTTGCACGCACGGGTCTACAGTTTTACCAACTTCTACACACTCACTTTCAACCCGTCATAAGTGTATCCAAATTTGACCCATTGACCTAGAAATTGCAGTGAGGCTCGTTGGTTAATTCTGCCCGCCTGATACGCTGGTTTTTAACGCTTTTGTATTTAAGCCAAGTTGAGTTAATTTATTCAAATTGAGGATTCAAATTTCTAGGTAAACTAGACGTCTAGGAGAAAAACTCCATTTGAAATAAGTATCCAAATTTGGGACCTATTGGACCCAAAAAAATTCATCAAAGTAAGGGAACAATTTTGTCCCCTCGAAACTGCCTTCGAACAGTCCTTTGAACTGAGACTCCCTTTAAATCATAACTTGAGTTATACTAGTCCAAATGAGATGATTCAAATTTCTATAAAAACTAGACATCTAGGAGAACAAATTTCATGAAGCAATTATAGTCAAATTATGTCTCTAACATTCTCAGAAAATTATCAAATATAGGACACAATTCCAGATTCTGTTCTTGGAAATTGTCCAGGAGCAGTTCGGAATGTTTAGACCACATCTCCCAAATTAAAAGTCCAAATTACATGATGTTTGAACCATAAGAAACTTAAGACATAGGGGTATATTGAGTTAGAAGATCACTTTCTTTAACAATCCCGCTTATTGTGTGTCAAATTGTAGTCAAATGGACTTAGGATCGAGACTCTCGAACTCCGTTCGTAAAAGCGCACTGGTTGCGAAGACTTAAATTGTATAAAGGTTATATAAATGTATTGTTATATGAAAAGAACAAATATAGTGATATGATCATGATAACATGTGCTATAAAAGCTAAAGATAATACACGTATAATTTTGTTATAAGGAAAGTACGCTTAAATGTTTATAAGAGATTATTTAATAATGAATATCTCATAAGTATACATGATATCAGTAGTTATTCATGTATATGAGATATCTTTTTCTGATACCTAAAAGATTGTTGAGAAAACATAATAAAACCGATTGCTTGCTTTTACACTGTATTGGATAGTAGGCATGCCTATAAGGGTACAAGCAGCAACATCGACGGCCGAAGTGAACGTAAAAGTTTGTACAAATGCGCACTCCTGTACTCCAAGGTATACACGCTGCCACTAGCAGTGGCTAATCAAGTGTCGTTCCCACAAAGCGAAGCGTGTTGAATACTGACTTGATGATCTAGACAATATTTAGATCTGGTCCTATAGTGAATTACGACTAAATTAACTGATTTAGAGAAAACCTAATATTAAAAATTCAATTTAAGGTAATGATGAGAAAACTAGGGTTTTGCCTTCGCCTACCACACCTAATGGATTTTTACCCAGATAGTGCATTTATTTAATATTCCATATGATTTATGTTAGCGGGTTGATCTTGCCTACAAGTTATTCTCTCTCGAGATATAACTACCTATCTCGCTATAGTGTATTGCATCTCTCGTCAACTTCTGACTAGACGCATGAATGTGAAAACCCTAGTGCTACACTTGGAATGCGGGATATCTCTATTCCCTAATTGACCAAGCGTTGCTTTACCCATGTCCCTACGAGTCATCATCTCTCGATATCGACTCCTAGCACAAGATGCCATACTCTGGGTCAAATAATAACATGTGATTAAATCTCGTGAGTAAAATAACCATAGAAATCATATCGATATTAAATAAACCACAATTAAAGTATTAATCTATAATCTGCAAGGGTTAGGGTTGACAAAACCCTAGAGAGAAAAGTTAGTTCATAGTGATTTTCACATAGATCGGAAGAGTTTCAAGATTAAATGAATTAAGGAAAGAAATACGTAAAAGTCGCCTTCGATCTCCTAATCCGTCTTCACCAATTTCTCTTCATCCGTCTCTCTTCGCTTCAATCGCCTCCAACCCTCAAAATTGCTTCCTTTATACCCTAATCCGGACCATCAATGGCCCAAGAAATCAGAACTTAAAGGTTCCCGCTTTGAAAAGGGAGATCAAGGCACGCCGTGGCGAAGAGAGCTTCCCGCGACGCATCAAGGTTATCTAACCGCCTTCTCTCTTCACCATGGCGTACCCGAGGCTATCGGAATCTAGCCCTTCGTGCTCCTCGCTGCGCCAGGTGAGGGCCCCACATTGTCGCGAAGCACTAACACGCCAGCAGGTGCCCGCCGCTGCGTAGCCGAGGCTCCACTACTCCACTTCTTTGTGCTTCTTTGCTTCGGTTCTTTTATGCTATTATTTAGCTTCCTTTTTTATCCCAATATCGATATGTCCTATAAAACATTATAGTATGGGGGATTAGCGCAATATTAGTGAATATGAATGTGAATCATGCAAGTTGAGCTATAAAGACACATAGAAATTGTACTTGAATGCATGCATGATTCACTCCGATCAACACCCCCAAACTTAGCTTCTCGTCAGTCCCCAAGCAAGAATCACCACTCTAACTGTGGCATGCAAGAATAAAGTGTAACTAGCACTGACGATATGGGTCTAGTACACATGATACCAGTAAGAAAGGGTCAACAAGAACCAGTTCAAAAGATCCAAGGACTACCTAGGTTGTTCAACTTTCAAGAATTTGCACTGGGTCAGTCTCTGTTTTAGCTCTTAATAACCTTTCCTAAGGAGTCTAAGTGCGGTTAAAGTGTGATCTCCAATGTATAGTTCGACTTCAGTACCCCCAAACTTGAATCTAACTTGCCTATTTGGAATAGCTTAACATAGAAGGATGAGAACGCACAAATTTATTTACTTCAACTAGTCCTAAGGGGGTTAACTCTAAGACAAACTTGGAAGAGTACTAGTACCAAGAGGTTTTAGGTGAGGGTTCCTATAACGGGGATCCACTGGTGACTCCCCACCAGTTGGTTAAGGGCATCGGGCATTTAGTTCCCCTAGAACTTCACCCAAAACACTCAACCAAACCTCGAGGTCCTAGACCGTGGAAATCATCCATCCTCTATCCCATGTAACTGAAGTTAATGGCTCTCGACCGGGCCGTCAGTGGCATTAGGTTTTGAAAAGCCCTCGAACTCGCGGCCTCGAGATTCTATTGATGATCTACTTATTCCAAACCATACCATGTCCTTTTATTATTATTATTTTTTATATTTGGGGCTTAAAAGGCATCCTCTTTTTCTAAGGTGTCCCATCACTTAGGTGTTTAACTTCCAAGGTTCAGTAATCCCGCATGGTGAGCTGGGAGTCAAAGCAGCTCGAAGATCACGTGTGTGTGCGCGCACGATGCCCTCTACGGAATTGATTTCGAGATCTGCAAGGCCGCCTGCATGCTATTCTCAACTTTATGCCATACACGCCCCAATTGTCAAACAACCCTGAGTCTCTATCTTACCAAACACATGCTTTCGCAATTACTATGACTCCCTCAGAATCATGGCCACTACAGAATCAACAACCACTGAAATCACTATATCGTAATATCTCCAAATGAAAATATGTTGTTACATAAGGACAAGGCTTGGTCTTTAAACATGATAGAACAAACTAAAACAACCAAAACAAACTAACACAGACGAAAACCTATAACATGCAAAGATAAAAAATAACATAAGAAAAAAAAATAATAACACTAAGCCAACCCGTATACCCACACATACACCCTAAACTTAAAATTGACAGTGTCCTCAATGACAAAATAAAGGTAAAGAGATATGTCCCAGAGAATCACTCAAGTGTGAGGGCGGCTGCGGTGTGAAGCGAGAGGAGCCGAGCTAATCAAGGTATGATCCGGTCCCGTCGGCCAAACGGGTGGCCATCTCGCGCATTGTCCCCCTGTCCTGACTTAGGGCAACACGGTGCTCCTGAGACTCATCCTAATATGCATCAAACCGTGTGGTGAGCTCGTGAATATGGTTTGCTAGGGACATTGTCGAACTAGAGAGGACCTTAGGGTCGCCGTCCTCAAGGTCACCCGCACAGGGCGCGGCCGTAGCATCCTCGCTTGCCTCCTCATTTGAATTGTCAGCCTCAGCTTCACCTTGCCAGCCAGACGGGGCGGGCGCTTTTTGCACTCGCCCTCGTGAGTCTGAAGACGGACTCCTGCCAAGTGGCCCAACCGAGTAATTAGTGGAGGTGGATCAGCCCCTGTGCATCGCCCCTCGGGCCGACCTCCAATCAACCCCGCTGATGACTAATTCGATGTCAAACTAGAACCCTTGGTCAAGGCGTAGATGAGGATCATTTAGTCCTTCGTAACTATACCGAGATGCAGGCTAGGCTTGATTTTAACACATAAAAAATTATACTAGACCTTGGCCATGGGCGTGAGGGAGTGCATCTGGAAAGTGGTGAAATCAATTAGCGATGGTTAACATGCTTTCCATTACGCCCTAGCCGTGGAGTGAGCTCTTTCAGATCAAGCACTCATAGTCTCAGGTCAAGAATAACGCTCTATATCAGATCGTTGCCATCTAGCAAAGCAGATCTCGTTGATGGTCTGGCACCAACCGAATCACTAGTTTTGACGAAGACGGTGGTGCCGACTCCTTGAAAGTGCATCGAGTGGAACTCTCAGACACCGCCACTCCGGAATGTGGGTGCACAAAGCTTCTACCAAAATTGTAGTTCTAGATATCAAATTGAAGAATGCATTAGAAGGGGAAACCAAGGCTCCCGGACGAACGAGTGGTTGAACAAGCACTGTGATAGATCCTCTCGACTCCAGAAATGAATTGGATGTGGATCTTTCTATAGGTAGTGTCACCCACGAGGTGGAGCCGATTGTCGTCGCTTACCGGGTGGACTTCTTGGGAGCCATGGAGGTCGATCTAGGGGTGCAAATCTGCAAAAACAATAAAAAACGAGAGAGGAAGAAGAGAGGACATCCAAAATTCGTGTGGAGGGAAAAATGAAAAGCTGTGCGGGTATTTATAGGGCTTAAAATATTCGCCGCTACGCCGCGGTGAAGGGCTCTACACAACGGCGAAGAGTGTCTACGCACCGCCATAGAGCTTTTCGTTGCTGTGTACCCGAAAGTGGAAAAAGGGCGATGCAGCGGCATAGGGTTCTACGTTGTTGCGTACTAGAAAGTTAGAAAGCAAAAAATTTTATGTTTGCTATGTAGCGGCGTAGAGTTCTACGCTGCTGCATACCAGAAGGTATGGAACAAGTTTTTTTTTGTTTTTTTGAAAACACAAATTTGGCCCTCTCACACTCTAATGAACATGTAAATCCCTTAGTGACTGTGCTTTCACCCTTTGGTATCCCTGAAAAACTCACAAACTCATTAAAAACAAACAAAAACAGGAAGTCCAAAACGAAAATTGTACCGAAAAGAAATTGAAAAAACTGAAAATAATGCTAGTTTAAAGGAGAAATGGATCTCACAATACTTGGGTTGCCTCCCAAGAAGCACTATGTTTAACGTCGTTAGCTTGACATTCCCGTCTCAGATGTAACTGAGATCTAAAATAATCGAATTGGCAGACTAGCCCACACCCTTACTGCCTTGCCTTGGGTGTGCGAATGCGTCCGCCTTCCCGATGGAATTTCTCTCCAACATAGGGTTTCAATCTCTGGGCATTGACTTTGAACCGTCCCTTCTCTGGATGCATTATCTCAACCCCTCCATAAGGAAATACTTGAACTACTATGAATGAGCTTGACCATTTGGACTTCAACTTTCCAGGGAAGAGTTTCAGCGTAGAATTGAACAACAAGATTTGCTGACCCGGCTCAAACTCTTTCCTTACAATATGTTTGTCATGTCAAGCTTTTGTCTTTTCCTAATAGATTCGAGCATTCTCATAAGCTTCATTGCGGAATTCATTTAATTCACTCAGTTGTAACATCCGCTTCTCTCTGGATGCCTTACTGTCCATGTTAAGAAGCCTAGTTGCCCAGTATGCTCGATGTTTTAACTCCACTGGCAAATGGCATGCTTTCCCATAGACTAGTCGGAATGGTGATGTGACGCCCCAACCTGCAAGACCCGTCGGGCGTAGGTGTCATTTGTTTTATAAACTGATAACCTTGCTTGTTCATTCATATAATGTTAAACATTTGAATTGTACTATATTCTATAATACAGATTACAAAATATATACAAGCTCCATATATGGAAGTGTTCAACATTTACAATATTTACATTGTTTACAAAAGCAAAACATATACAAAAATAGACCAAAAGGTCTTCAGTGGGCACCTAGTAGTGTATTGGCCTTGGTTGTTGATGTGGAGTGTCCAGACTTCTCGTTTCTGCTTTTCCTGTACCTACACGGATGAAACACCCGTGCTAAGCTTATATCTTAGTGGGAATAAACTCGTGGACGACCATTAAGACAGATCATCACACTTCTATACACATGCATAATCATCTAACATATCATATCATTTAAACGTGCTTATACATATATCATATTTACTTATCATACCATATTTCATTTTTATCACTATTAATTTCGCTTCATGTTCTGTCACAACAGGGCATATTATCGCATAGCTAAGTAAGGTTATGCTTCTCATATCATATCATATCATATCATTTCATATGTCATATCTAAGTCATTTGTTTTAGTTCTTATGCCCGTGATAAACCTTAGAAGTGGATAAAGGAAACTATAAGGGCCCGAAGGCGCTGTACTCACTGTACGAAACAGTGATCTATAAGGGCCCGAAGACGCTATTATCATTGTATGAAACAATGACCATCTATAAGGGCCCAAAGGCGTTGTTATCATTGTACAGGACAATAACCATCTATAAGGGCCCGAAGGCACTGTTATCATTGTATGAGATGATGACCATCAATAAGGGCCCGAAGGCGCTATTATCATTGTACGAGACAATTACCATCTATAAGGGCCCGAAGGCCCTGTAATAACCCAAACAGGGCCAACTGATTAGTATACTTCAGACTTTTTTTTCCCTAATAGGCATGCCCATCTATCCTTCTACTAGGCTCTAAGCAGACAATCCACGTGTATTTTATGTTCAGTACATATCTCATATTCCCGAATAATTATTGTCATCCGGTAATCATATGCGATATTTACAATCATTTATTAGTATCTTTGCATTTTTCATTTCTCATTATATGCATGAATAACTATGGTTACCATGTATGCTAATGAGCTATTTACTATCATTCCAATTTCATTAAGATATATATGGATGGATTCTAGACTCAAAGGGCTTTCCATAGAGTCCAAGAACATCCAAAACAGAGTTCGGACGAAGAAATTATGACCATTCGAAGTTAGAGGCTTCCCATGAACAATGACTACGAGCAGAACCAGCAGGGCCTACTATTTTTCATGATTTCTGAACCTAATATGAGTTCTAATATTATCAATTTATATATTGATGGATTCTAGACTCAAAGGGCTTTCCATAGAGTCCAAGAACATCCGAAACTGAGTTCGGACGAAGAAATTATGACCATCCAGTTAGAGTTTCAATACATCATTTTTATGTAATCGTTAGTACCTTCTGCTGTGTGATTTTTGGACCTAATATGAGTTCCAATATTTTCAAGCTATATATGGATGGATTCTAGACTCAAAGGTCTTTCCATAGAGTCTAAGAACATCCGACACAAATTCGAACGAAGAAATTATGACCATCCGAAATTGGAGGCTTCCAATGAACAGTGACTACGAGCAGAACCAGCAGGGCCTAGTGTTTTCGTGATTTCTGGACCTAATATAAGTTCCAATATTATAAAGCTATATATGGATGGATTCTAGACTCAAAGGGATTTCCATAGAGTTTAAGAACATCAGAAACAGAGTTCGGACAAAGAAATTATGACCATCCGAATTTGGAGAAATTTTGACAGTATCTCCCCTAAAACCCAATATTTCCTTAATACAAATATTCCTCACTTGAGGATTACAATCAACTAACCCAAGTCCAAAACACAACCAATATGCCAAGTAGCGTTCTTTTAGACCCAAATTCATGAAAAAAAAAATTGGTTTATGGTTTCTTCTTCATCAAAAAATTCCATACAAAAGTCCAAAAGTCCAATAATCCATACCAAAATCATAATTTCCATACAAGTTCCATACTTTTCCATACCTGTGATCTTCTTCTCTTCTTCCTTCTCTTCTCCTCTTTTTCTTCTTCTTCCCTTCTCTTCTCTCTTTCTCCCTATCCATTTTTGTCTATCCCCAAAGACCAAAATGAGATATTTACCTGGTCTTATCCTTATTTTGATTTAATATTTTTCCTTTGCATTTTCATCCTCAAACTCCCCTTCATTTGCACTTCCACTTATTCAAATTCCTACTTTGGCATACAATATTTTGTTCTTATGTTATTTGGGTCTTTGATTGGCAATTTACCAATTTACCCTTGACTTTTGTATTAATTTCGGATTTTGATTATTTTATTTTTAGCATTATTTTATTCCGAAAAAATATACATTTACTTTTATTATACCCTAAACATGTTATAAAACTGTTAGGGTATAATTTGGGGTGTTACAGGCGACATACCCAATGGGGTTTTAAATGTTGTCTTGCATGCCCAAAGTGCATCATCAATCTTCTTTGACCAATCTTTCCTTGAACTACTGACTATTTTCTCTAGAATGGACTTTATCTCCCGATTTGACACTGCCTCGTCCATTGCCTCGCGGTGGTAAGCGAGTGAAATTGACGCTGGCACCATATTTTGCAAGACCTTAATCAACTAGCTTGCTGCATGCAGCACCACCATCCATGATCAATGCCAGGAGGCCAAATCGTGTAAATATGGCTTGAAGAACTGACTACCACATTGACATCATTCGTATGCACTGCATCGCTCACTCCATTCGAGACGTATTCCATAGCAAGGAGAATATACAAGTTATTGAATGAAGAGGGGAATGGACCCATGAACTCCATTCCCCATAAGTCAAATAACTCAACCTCTAGAATTGTGCGCATCGGTGGTTCATCCCATTTGGAAATGCTGCCCATTCTTTGGCACTTATCACAGGTAGATACAAACTGGTGCGCATCCTTGAAAAAGCTAGGCCAGTAGAAACCTGATTGAAGACCTTTGCTGTTGTCCTTTATCCTCCAAAGTGTCCCCCACATGATAAGGTGTGGCAGTGATTTAGGATACTACCCATTTCATCTTTTGGTACACACTGCCTTATCACTTGATCCGCACAATGTTTGTACAAAATAGGCTCTTCCAAGTAGTAGTGCTTCAAATGTGCGAAGAACCTTTTCTTTTGCTGGTAGATAAAATCGGATGGGATAACCTTGGCCACAAGGTAATTCACATAGTCGGCAAACCATAGAACGGCCTCAAATCTCTAATTGCTAAAAACTCCGCTCATCCGGGGAAATCATTAACCCATACCTCATCTCTGGGGCCCTTAATTGTGACGTATGGTCCGCAACTAGGTTCCTCTGCCTCTTGTCCTCGATTTCTGTGTCAAATTCTGCAAAAGGAGCACCCACCGTATTAGTCTCGCTTTGCATCCTTTTAGTGATTAAAAATATGAGTCAAAACTCATTGAATTTTTTAGTCCATTTTTCTAATTGTTCTTGTTAATGTGATTGCTTGTTTTAAAATATGTATTATTTTACCAAATTTCTATTTTGCGTAGCCAATTGGTAGAAATGAAAATTCTAGCAAGGATCGGCGAAAATGTAGCCTAATGGCCACGTAAGATCGACGCTACCAGAAGTCATACTATGCTGAATGAAAAGTTGTTGCGACAAAGGAGAAGTTTCTAAGACAAAATGAAGAGTTTCAAGGAAGGATTTCATGTCGCGACACCATTCTGAGGTTGCGACACTAAAGGAGAACAAGTCTGGTTATAACAGATTTTTAAGCTCGTGACAAGTAATTGAGTAACACATCAGTTTTGAAGTCACGACAGAGAATGCAGGTCACGACTAGAGGTGATGGCAACCAAACAAAAGCTGTTTCGATAGAAGAGCACTAGCTGTGACCAAGAAGCAAAGAGGATGACAATAGAAATGAGGTCGCGACATCGTCGCGACATAGAAATACACTAAATGCAAAGAGAGTGAGGTCGCGACACCAATTCCTGGAAACAAGAAAAGGGAGGTCGCAGCCGCAGGTCTCACCGTTGATAACTAACATATCAAGACAAAGAATTCATGTCGTAATCCACTAATCAAAGGCAATCAGTTAAAACCAGGTCACGCACCAAGAACATCGTCGCAGCTCAAAGAATCAGAAGAACAAGTGAAAGAATGTTGCAACCAATTTCGAGGTCAATGGCGCACTCTGACAAACTAAACCAGTAGGTTTTACTGTCACACGCTTTTGAAGTCGCGACTCAAAACAAAGGAGCTGGGCCATTGATTTGTGTGGAAATCCACCAAGAGCCTGAATCAGCCCAATTTCTAAGTTATAATAGGCTGCATTTAGTTTTAGTAAATTAGCTTTTTTTTTTTTGGGAACCTAGAACGGGGGAAGAAGAAAACTCACTGTATATTTTTAGAATAAGATTTTTTTTTTCATTTCTTTGGATCTGAACCAGCGATCTGTTAGAATGTTGAAGCTGGAAGCAATGTTTCAATTCCCTTTAAAAAATTATTTCCGACTCTAGAAGTTTAGACAATTTCTAGAATTCTTTTCCACTTTATTGCAACTACAAAGGGAGGAATTTATCAAGGTCATTGTCAATTGTAATGCGCTTTTCAGAAGCGCTGCCTAATTAGTTTAATCTTATCATAGTTACAGTCTTTCTTGCATAAATTAAGGAGTACCTAGAATTCGGGGAGGATTTATTTGATTGATATGTTTTTTTATGTAATTGTTCCCAATAGTAGTTTTGAATAATTCGCATAAGGATTGTATCCTCGCTTCCGATTTCAGAGACCCTTTGGAGGACACAAAGAAGTGCATTCCAAGAGTTAGGAACATTCTAATTGTAAGGTCGACCATTATTGAAGAACTATTTGAGCTTGAGAGTTCACTTAGATAAATACCCAGCTTCACTCCTAATTGATAATCGAGGGATTTTCATCAATTTAAATCATCGCAGATTTCACCTAATTTGTTGAAAACTCGACCCCCGTGTTAGCTGAGATCTAATCAAGGGAAGGAAGCATCCTAGATTTAAAAGATGAGTCATCAATTAAGTTGTAGAAGCTCCTAACAACCCCGATTTGGGGAAGTAAGAAATCAAGAAGCCTAAGGAAATGGGTATGAAGTATTGAGAAAGAAAATACCCAAATTCAGAAAATATGTCAATACAAGTAGTCGATTAAACACTTGTCTTCGAGAGAAAACAGGATATGTAATCGTGAATAAAAAGCGAGAAATCCAACTCGCAATATCGTGCATCTTCATAACCCAGATCCAAATTTAGGATAGAGTTTTAAATGGGATGTAATGCAGAATTGATCGTTTTTACAATACTCCTTATTAGTGTTCATTTCTTACAAAGAACCGATTCAAATTCAACTAATCATAGTATATAGTTCATTGCCTTATTTTTAATGTCCTAAGTTCTCTATGTTATCTTTAAGACAATTATCCTTTAATCTTTAGTTGATAAACTTTATCATTGAGGTTCAGATAGTATGGAACTTGAGTAGTTGGGGTAGTTGGTTTTGAGAATCCAAGTCAATCTCCGTGAGAATGATATTTGGACTTACATCCATTTTTTTTACTACTGTATTTAATTCGTGCACTCAGAAATACATGTGTGATCAAACCCATTCATAATTTTAACATTAAACTAGTTTTATTCATTTTAAAGAAACTCCAGTCCAATTTGACATGGTCACAGGAAAGTTGTAAGACTCTTAGAGGTGTTAAATTGAGAGGTTTAGTCTATATAACAAAAGGCAAACAAGTTTTATGGCGCCGTTGCCAGGGATTGAAAGGATTTGAATAAATCAATATTCTGACAAAAGAGAGAAATGCTAATTTGGACATTTTTCTTTATTTTATAAAAGAAATACTCAAAAACAGTTTTGACAGCAGTGGCTGCATAAGCTACTGATTTTTTAGAGAACTTAAAGGATATATGATTTGTGATACCATTGTTTCCAATTAATCTCAATATGTCTCCATTTCAGGGGGTTGATTAATTTACAAGAAGCTAAGATCAGATCTCGTCGTAGATTTCCGAATTGGAAAGAACATCACAAGAAGCTGGCAGTAAGCATACTGGTAAAAGCAACCATGGCGTATTTAAATAATCGACGAAAGTCGAACAAGAAACAAAGAACCAAAAGGGCCTCCAATTCAAGATACACAGAGGATTTCTAGAGGCCTCACATCCAAGGTAATACTCAATACCAAACAAATTCTACCGTAGAGGCCAACAACTTTGAGCTTAAACCAAACATTGATCACCATGGTTCGCCAGACCGCCTTATTGGCCATCCCATCAAGATCCTAATGAACACTCGAAGATTCCCCAGGATGGCAAACACAATTGCTAAAATGGTGCAGACCGTAGGTGATAAAGCTACACCTTTCCCCCTTTTCTTAAGAGACACCGGCCACATGGTATGAATCATTACCATATGGCTCTGGCTTGATACATGGGAAGAGTTGGTGGCTTTATCCCAAGGGAGATTTTTTCCATCCCTCACAATTGAAAGAAAAGTGGAAATCATAGTGTTCCAACAAGGGAGATGAAAGCTTGTATAATTTACGGGAAAGGTACAAAAGGTCAGCCGAAGAGATGTCCTATGCATGGTATAGATATGAAGACAATAAAATGGATATTGTCTATCACTCGAATGACTTCTAAAGGTATCAGATGTTTTCACGCGGGCATTCAAGAGGAAAATGCAGAGGAGGTAAGGACGATAGCGCATCTAGCCAAATGCAACATGAAAGCTCCATCCGAATTTACAAGGAGCTATGTTGAAAGAAAAGGGAGTGAGTCACTGAAGTTTAACAAGATGATTGGTTATGGAAGCAAAGTTAGATACTATTATACAAGATAATAAATAAGATAAAAACCCAGACCGCCTTATGATTGGAGCAAAGAGGAGAGAGGTGGAATCAGGAGAGGTGATGAGGGATCAGCTGATGAAGATCCTTATGCAGTTGAGGAGGCCAATTACCTGAATGAACAGAGAAGTTATCATTTCAAGCCAAATCCCAACTTGCCCACACATTACAATCCAACGCACTGAGGAACCATGAGAACTTCTCATATGGTGGAGGAGCATCACAAGGTCAAAGACAAAGGCACTTCCAGCAAGGGTATCATCCACCAAGGTTCCAAAGGAAGAATAGCAAAGAAGGAGATCAAAGAAATGAATATCAAGGCCGAAGAGGACCCTTTGGCCATTGAGGAGCAGATGTCAGTAGCTTCACGGGGGATAACAAAAAAATGTTTACACCCATGAATAGAAATTGCCGAGTTGGAAGCTCTAACCAACTCACAAATGTTTCAATCCAACACAAATGCCTCCCTAAAGAACTTGGAAACACAGGTTGGGCAACTGGCCTTGACCTTGCAAAACTAGAACAAGAATGCATTCCCTAGTGACACTTAGAAAAATCCAAAGGATTGTATGGCAGTCCAGCTAAGGAGTGGCAAGGAAATGAGTAATAACAGAGCAAAAGAGAAAGAGAAGACTGATAAAAAAGAAGAGAAAGCAACTGGAGGAGATAATGGAAGGAGCAAGATGGTAAGACATAGAAACAGAAGGTGCACACCGAAAAATTTCGAGAAAAGAATAGCCGAGCGTAAACAAGGAGAAGGTTAAAGTTTACACCCCTATAGTCCCATTTCCACAGAGGATTCAGAAAGCAAAAAGGAAGAACAATTTTCTAAATTCTTGGAAAATTTCAAGAAAATAGAAATAAATATTCCCTTTGCAGAGGCAATCAATCAAATGCCAAATTATGCAAAATTTATGAAGGAGATACTGAGTAAGAAGAAGAAGATTGCTGAGGAAGGAATAGTGAACTTAATTGCCACTTGCAATGTAGTTATTCAGAGAAGTTTACAAGAAAAAATGAAAGACCCGGGCATTTTCACCATTCCCTGCTCAATAGGGAAATATGGGTTCAAGAAAGCCTTATGTGATCAGAGCCAAGATCAACATGATGCCCTTATCGCTGGTACGTAGATTGAAAGCCTGGGGAACTTATCCCAACAACAATTATACTACAGATGGCTAATAAATCCATGGCTCAACCAAAAGGTGTTCTTAAAGATGTGCTGGTCAAGGTAGGGAAATTTATCTTCCCTGTGGACTTTGTGGTTATGAAAATGGAAGAAGACAACCAGGTCCCCGCTTGTTAGGAAGACCCTCTAGCAAATCGGAGCTACCGATTGATGTGAAAGGGTGAGCCGACCTCGAGGGTGGGAAATGAAGTGAAAATTTCCAATCGACAAAAAGCTTACACACCGATGTTGATGCGTAAAATTGTACGTCAGATAACAATAGTCCGATCATGAAATGATCTCCGACAGCACCTTAGCATTCTATCAATGAAAATGAGATGAATCAAAGATATTGAGAGTGTTGATTATGAACTATCGCATTCCTGGGCTTGCAAAATAGGAAATAGTCTTAAGTTTGACAAAACAACCAAGAAAATTCAAGCAAATTAGGAAAAGAAAGTTACTAAACCGTAAACCAGCGCAGAAGGGTTAATTTTGAAAGAACTATTCAATATTCAAATATGCTTTCTAGAACTTAAAAGGAAACCAAAGAATCATATCAAAATTTAATCGACCGAGAATGAAGAACAAAGGTCGTTGCGCATTCTAAGGAATACAAGGAGGCTATTATTTCCGGTCAATCAAGATCAAAGGGTATAAGTCCTTTTATTCAGATGCACAAATCCTACTGACGATGATAAACATCAATTGAACAATTGCAAGGAGGCTGAACCCCGTGACAGTGATGTTGTAAGAAAGAAAACACCGAAATGGCTAAATGCAAGGATTTATTTATGCAATAGCGTATAGCCCATGGGTGAGCCTGGGCCATGTGGTTCCTAAGAAGTGGTGGATTCACTGCGGATCAAAATGAAAGGAATGAAGTAATTCCTACCAGAACTATGACAGGATGGAGGGTGTATATAGATTACATAAAATTGAATAATGCAACCAGGAAAGATCATTTTCCCTTGCCTTTCATTGATTAGATGTTGGACAGATTAGTAGGACATCCTCACTTCTGTTTTCTCGATGGATATTCTGGATATAACCAAATTGCTATTGCACTTGAGGACCAGGAGAAAACCACTTTCATATGCCCTTATGGTTCTTTTGCTTTTAGAAGAATGCCATTTGGTTATGCAATGCCTCCCAAGCTACTTTCCAAACATGCATGATGTCTATGTTCTTAGATTTAGCAGAGGAGGTTATGGAGATATTCATGGATGACTTCACATTTTATGGATCTAGTTTTGAACATTGCCTACAGAATTTGGAGTCAGTACTTTGCAGATGCTAGGACAAGAACCTAGCTTTGAATTGGGAAAAATGTCATTTCATGGTAACAGAAGGCATTGTACTTGGGCATAGAATTTTTACAGTAGGGCTAGAAGTAGACCAAGCAAAGGTTTCCATTATAAAGACTCTTCTGCCACCAACAACAGTAAAGGGAATAAGAAGTTTCTTGGGACATGCTGGTTTTTATAGAAGATTTATTAAAGACTTCTCAAAAATAGCAAGACCATTACAGGATTACTGGAAAAAGATGCCAAGTTTAATTTTGATGAGTCCCGCTAATGTTCTACTGAGGAGATCAAATCCGTATTAGTCAAGTCTATCATGGCAAAACCAGACTGGAACAAGGAATTTGAGATTATGTGCAATGCTAGTGACTATGCAATGGGAGCTATATTGGGACAGAAAGTTGACAAAATGTTTAGGGCCATATACTATTCCAGCAAAACCTTCAATGAAGCTCAAGAGAATTCTCAATTAATGTAGTGCGAGATGTCGGTTGTGGTATTTCGTATGAATAGTTCGTGCCATATATATTTGGGGGTCCCATGTCATTATCCATATCGACTATGTTGCAATCAAATATTTGATGGCTATGAAAGAAGCTAAGCCAAGACTGATCGTATGGGTTTTGTTACTGTGAATTTGATCCGAGATCAAGGATAAGAAGGTTGTGACAATGTGATAGCCGATCACTTGTCAAGAGTTGAAAAGCTCCATCGTGATAAGAAGAAATGGAAGTAAATGAAAATTTTCCAAATTAGCAGCTATTTCGCTTGTCATTCCAATTACCTTGGTACGCTGATATGAACTTTCTAGCTTCATGGAGCGATGCCACCCGCATCCAAATTTACTAGCAGAGGGAAGAAATTGAGGACTGATAACAAAGTTTTACATCCGACGACTCCACTAGTATTTAAGAGAGGAGCTGATATGATCATCGGAAAGTGTATACTAGAAAGTGAACAAGGCAAAATTTTATAAGAATGTCATGCATCACCTTATGGAGGACACTTCGCAGGAGATAAAACAGCCCACAAAATTCTCCAATTGGGTTTTTATTGGCCTACTATTTTCAAGGATTGTTTTGAATGGGTGAAGCCAGGATCGTTGCTGTGCTGACGTGGGGAATATCGCAAAGGCATGAAATGCCCCTGCATGGTATCCTGGTGGTGCAATTATTTGATGTATGGGGAATAGACTTCATGGGGCCTTTTCCATCTTCTTTTGGATACTCTTAGCTATGGATTATGTATCCAAATGGGTGGAAGCAACAAGGTGTTTGAGAAGCTCATGAATAGGTATGGAATAAAACACATAATGATTTTGGCTTATCATCCTCAAACAAATGGGCAAGCTAAAATTTCCAACAGGGAGATAAAGAAAATTCTTGAAAAGACTGTGAGTTCCAAAGCAGTAAGAGATCGGGTCTTGAAGCTTGATGATGCATTGTGGGCCCATAGATCGCATATAAACTCCATTGAATGTCCCCATACAAACTTGTTTTTGGTAAACCTTGTCACCTACCTCTTGAATTAGAGTATAAAGCTATGTGGGTCATCAAGAAGTTGAATTTTGACTTCAAAGTTGCTAAGGAAGAAAGACTACTCTAGCTAAATGAATTGGAAGAGCTGAGAAATGAAGCTTATGATAATGCCAGAATTTACAAGGACAAGACAAAGAAATGGCATGATCAAAAGATTTTGAGAAGGGAATTCAAGACAATAGATAAGGTCCTATTATTTAACTCCAAACTAAAGCTTCCAGGAAACTGAATCAAATGAGTGGCCCCTATACAAGAGGGTAAAAGTACAACCTTGGGGGCAAGACATTGAAAACCAAGAATGGAGAAGAGTTTAAAGTGAATGGTTAGTGATTAAAGCAAGATATGTTAAAATATGATTGACTCAGTTCCGAAAGAAAATTGTCAAACAAGAAATTCATAAGCAGCAAGTCTCAAATAAGGACTCAAAACTGAAAGAAATTTTTAGAGTAACCCAATGAGTTTTTCATTTTATTTTTGGCATTTGAATTTTATTTTTACTATTTAGTTTGATCTTATTTGTTCGGAAATGGTTCAAGTAGCTAATTTGAATTCCTTTTGCTTTCCTTGTGGTTTAAATCCTTATTTTATTTTGCGTGTTGTTTGAATTTCAAGACAATGAAGCTACAAGAGAAAAATGGAAGGATCTAAGGATTTCTCAAATAGAATATGCAGCAATGAACTACAAGGAGAAGTATTTTTATTCCCTAAGATAAATCTAAAAAGACATTGCACATCTTATGTTTATTTTTATTTCTATTTTTATTTATTCCCGTTGATTTGAATTGGACATCGCATGAGAGAGAAAGTTCTTGATATGATAATGAATGACAACTTGATTTGTTCCCAAATGAATATATGTTGATGCTTAGCTTGACAAGCAATGGTATTAAGATACAATCTGAAAATGTGTTGAAATATATTTGTTAAGCAAATTTATACCAAATGACCGGATAAAGAAGTAACAGCAGAGAATTGCCTAGGTCCAAATGTCTAAAGGAAGAAGTCCAATTTTTGAAATAGGAATTCAAAGATATTCAATGCCTCTTAAGGAAAACGCTCAAACTTCTTAAGGCTCTCATTTTCTCCAAAATTCCTATCGAAATAGCATAGAGCTGATCCGATAGTTTTATCAATTCTTTATCGGGAATGCAAAAGAGAGATTTAAAGACTTCTTCATTCCCCTGAGAACCCAAGTCATTATAAAAGGATGGGAGAACACAGATAGAATAAACAATGAAAATGAAGAAAAATGAGGATAAGGAAAAAGAGGAGTTCCAAAGGTGCAAATGCAGAGCATATGGAGTGAATGGAGTCGGAAAACAAACCAATTTTAGTCATGATTCCAAATGATTCTCTATCATTGAAAGGATGGATGATGGGAAGGGAATTGGAAGAAGGGTTAACTAGGACTCCCATCATCCAGGAACTCGCACAGAGGTGCGAAAAAGCCCACCTTATCGGGGTTTGTTCTTCTCCGCCAACCACCAGAGAGGTCTTACTCGACCTCGCTTTCAACCCTTTCTTCCCGTGGCACATTCGTGATCGTGGGAATTGATAAAGGTGGGTCGCAGCCTTTTAGAGGAAGCTTTTAGATAAGACATGGGGTGTTAGATCAAGAATAGAGACTTTGCTCGATTTGACACAAGACTAATCGTATTTTGCATTAGTATTTGAATAAAGTCAGAGACTGACAGTAATATTGAATATTTGATGTTTGAATTTATTGAAAAAATGAGATTCCAGCTGCTTAATAAAGTGTGTTCATTACATTGCTAAATTGGTAAGGAAAATGTTGATTGCATGAGTTGTTTGATCAAATTGTGATCAGAGCCTTCAAAAGGAAGATTTAAAAGAATGAAATAAATCGTTGCATTCTCAGAGTAACTAGGAAGGATTGTAATTAGAGAAACAAGAGCAGAACTAGTGAATTGAATAAGAAGTTGCGCTTGGGGCTTGAACGAGGCTTAAATTGCAGACTAAAAGGTACACAATTGAAAGAATAAATAAGATGATTGAAGTTGTGTGTATAGACAAGGAGTCAACACAATCTTGAAAACAATACATGGTCAAGAAAATTTTAAGACTTTTAAGAGGATTAGAACATCTTCAGGCTATCTTGATAATCATGGTACAAGATCCTAGAACTTGTTAGATTATTGGTCAAGGCGAAATCTTAGGTAAAAACAACTATCAGGAAGTGATAGAGGCCATCTTTTGAAGTTAGAAACCTAAAATCCCTCCCTTACTTAATCTCAAGTAAGAAAGAACCCAATTACTTAGTTTTCTGCATACGATGTTTATCAAGTGCAAAGAAAAACAAGTTTGGGGAAAATATTTCTTTGGATGACAAGGATGGATGGAAAAAAAAAAATATATATATATATATATATATATATATATACATATATATATATATATATATATATATTGAAGAACTGAGGATAAAGGAGAAAGTTGAAAAGGAATAAGTTTTGTCTTATGGCCCATCTCTTGAACAATTGGGTTTCGCAGGGGTGTCTCAACACCCTAGCACCCTAATGCCAACTGCAGCGGGAGTCATAGCCCAAAGTTCTCTAAGAGTGATAGTTCAAGAAGACAAAACATTGCACTATTCCAATTTTGAAAATAAAGAGAAATGAAAAGAGTTCCAAAGAAAAAGGAATTGAATATGTTGAAGGTGACAACCAAAGGAGCCACAAATCTAAGATGATGTACAGTTAAGTCAGGAGTTTATGATTACAAGGAAGGAAAAGATGAAAGATGAAGGCCATTGTATGAAAGAAAGAATGAAACTGGGTAATTTGCGTACTTAAAATTTTCCAATTGTCCACCTAAGTACCCAAGCCTAACATTATAAGCCTAAAAGACCTATTTGATCTTGAAGGTTGAATTTACTTACATTAGTGGAGATCAATATGAAAAACAAGCTTATGGGACTTTGACTAGTATCCTAAGGAGATCCCCAGAAGATTAACTAATTCAACAAGAAGAGGAAAAGGAACGAAGACCTACACACATGCACTCACAAAACAAGATCTATTGACTGAATTGTTTTCATGCAGTATTCAACAATTTATTTGTAATAGAGGTTGAAAACATTCCTTTTTCTCAGTTGAAAACTAAAGTTTGAAAATGATAACGCAATCTTCTTGCTCAAGTCAAGGTGGAATAAAAATAGATTGTAGCCAGAGAATTAAAAATGTCCTTCAAAATAAAGTTAAATTGTTTATAATAAACAAATTTTCTTTCTTTGCTTGGGACAAGCAAATTTTAAGTTGAGAAATTTGATGAGTCAAAACTCATTAAATTTTTAGTCCATTTTTCCGATTGTTCTTACAATGTGATTGCTCGTTTTTACGTTAGAATATACCTATTTACCAAATTTCTATTTTTCGAAATAGTCGCGTAAATGAAAATTCCAAGAAGGATTAGAAGTGAAACAAATTAATGGCACGGAGGTTTAATAGAGAATCGTGGTCGACTAAGTCATACTATGCTCGAATGAAAAGCTATAAGGACAAAGGAGAAGTTGCCGAGACAAAAGAAGAGCTTCATGAAGGATTTCAAATACTGACACTATTATGAGGGTTGCGCATAATCAAAGGAGAACAAGTTTGGTTACAACAGATTTTTAAGGTCACGACATCAGTTTTGAGGTCACGACAAAGAATGCAGGTCACGACTAGAGGTGATGGTAAGCTAAACAAAAGTTGTTGCGATAGAAGAGCACTAGCTGTGACAAAGAAGCAAAGAGGATGACAACAGAAATGAGGTCGCGACATAGAAATACAATAAAGGAAAAGAGAGTTAGGTTGCGACATCGAATTGAGGTCGCGACACCAATTCCTGGAAACAAGAAAAGGGAGGTCGGAACTGAGGTCTCACCGCCGACATCTAACATGGTCAATAAAGAATTCATGTCGCGACCAATTAATCAAAGGCAATCATGTCCTTAAGTCACGATCGAGAACATTAGGGTCATAGCCGTAAAGAATTGTAAGAACAAGTGAAAGAAAGTTGCGACCAGTTTCCTAAGGTCACGATAGACTTGACAACCAAACTGTGATTTTACGTCGCAGACAAGCTTTAAGTCGTGGACCTAAAATAGTGAGTCAGCCATTGGTTTTAGTGGAAATCCACTTGAGCCTTGGAACAGCCTAATTTCAAAGTTATAACAGCGTATTGCAGTTTTAGTAAAGCAAATCTTTTTCTCGGGGAAACCAAGGAATCAGGAAGACAAAGAAAACTCACCTGTATATTTTTAGAATAAGATTTTTTTTCATTTCTTTAGATATGAACCAGGACTGCGAATGTCAAGCCGAAGTGAATGTTTCAATCTTTACAAATCATCGTTTGAGTTTGATGAAGTCTAGACAATTTCTAGAATTTGCTTCTAGTTTATTGCAATCGTAGGGAGTAATTTACTGCTCCATTGTTGATTGTAATGCAGTTTTTAGAAGCGTAGCTTCAACTAGTTTGACTCATTGTTAATTGCTTCCTACATAAATTAGAAGGGAAGTACCCGAATTGTGTGAGGATTTATTTGATCGATGTTGTGAGGCCTCAAATTTCGGGGTCATTTTTTTTTACAAGAGTTCAATATACAACTTTTTACATACCCAAAATATATGAAACTATATTGTTCTAATATATTTACAAAATGCTTCTCGCTCACAACCCATTGCACTCACCGCTCGATGGAGCCGTATTCGTGCACCGAAGTAAATCCACGACGGGGTAAACAAAACCCAGTAGTGATAATCTCCTACAAGGGTTACTCCCCACCTAAGTGCACATGCAATGGTTGCATAGAAAACACACATCCAAGTAAAATGTCTACATGAATGTCATATGTCATGCATGAAATGTCATCATGCCCATACCCGAGTCACTCATCGACTCCCTCACACCTACCTATGCCAAGTGTGAACTATTGCCATTTTCCGATGACAACCAAAGACTTTTCTTAACCTTATAACATTTTCATTTACAACCATGCACCTTTAAAACTTTAACCCATTGGCAACCCCCAATGTCCATTTGTTTTGATCAAATTTCGTGTGTTTATGTATTTGTGGGCCATAGATTGATTACATCACGGATGTCACAAGACCTTCTCATTTTGACTCAAGCCACCGGGTCGGTGATCATGTCTAACTCCTCAATAAAAATTCGGGTCTTTCACCCCGGGATCTACCCCATCTTGCTACGCCCAACATACGATATTTATTTTCATTTCTTCTAAAACCGTGGTGACTCATTCGACTTTGGTCCCACTAACCGGTCACCACTCAACACCATACACAGCAGTCGATCCACAACCGTGTACCCATGACACTCCATCGAACACCTAACACAGTGCCGATCCCAACCATGCACTCACACCCATGTCATGCGATGTTTTCGTGCACGTGCATTGCTATAATTCCAAATGTATATATATGAGTGCTACTGTTGACTAGACCAAAGAACACATACAAATTTACGACGTTATTACCAAGGACTATTGTCGAATTCCCGTGCAATCTAAGTGCCAGAAACTTGCCGGGACTAAACCAAAACACATGTACAAGAGTAAATCATTTTTGCACTCGTTTTGGCTCAAATATACCGTAAGTGCAATGTGTCGACAAGTAATAAATCGGATTTATCCGTATATCGATCCCACGTAGATCTCAAGAATTTGGGATCAACCAATCCTCGACCACTCAAGCTCCATACCTATTTTAACTATAACATGATATAGCGTTTCACCTAAGAAGTCAGAAATATACTATTATATAAAAAAATTGAACAATCAAATAAACTAAATCTAAAGAATAATGAATAAAGAATATAAGAAAATAATGGAAACTGAATAGTCATCGCTAGGAGTACACATTAAGATCAATGCTATTGTGAAGTATCAATTCCCGTTGTCAACACGTTAATTTTGCTTCAGGTATTTCGTGTTTTAAAATCGTCTGGGCGTTTAGTAGTACAAATGATCTCTCCATTAATCGCATTACTTCATTATCTAATTTTTTACTTGATCCTCTCGAATACAGGGAATTAGATAACTACTTTTTACACTTCCCACTCGGGGTATTTTTCTTTGCAATACTTCATACCCATTTTATGGATCGTAAACCTTAGCTCCCAAGTTACTTCCATTACAAGGATATACAACTTCCGTGTTACTCAAATTAGAATAGATCACCTCTCCTGATTAGATCTCATTTAACACTGATTGGCTCACTATTCGAATTGAGGAACTCTCCCATTGTTTAAATTGATAACTCATTCAACTCATTCTGATTTCAAGCGAGAAGAGATTTATCAAGTAAACTCACAAAGCCATTAGATCTCTAATAGCAAAGTTAATATACCTTTAAAGAAAGTTCATAACTCCCAGATTGTCATCTCGTGTCACTCGTAGACCTCCTTGAAATCGTAGCAAAGGGAAGCAATTCTTAATACTGTATAGAAACCATATTTATCAAAAAACATTAAAACCCATAACCTAAAGTAAATTCATAAATCGAAATTGCAATTTGCCGGAAACAACTACGTGAAAGATAATTTCGACAACAGCCCACTAATGGAAGCCGGGCCTACCATCGAATTACACACTACGATTCCTCCGATCATAAGAATAATCGCATTATGAAACCGAAGGAGCCAATCTTAAATTTTGTCCGAACTTCAAATATTCCAAGTAGTAATTTGAAAAGAATTGAATTCGCATTCGGCCAAGCCAAAAAAGATAACATCCGGGGCCTAGTAAAATAAAACGAAAACTAAAACGATAATCCACTCCAATCTCTAACTATCAACATTGAAGAAAAGAAAGAAAAGAAAACTAAAAGAAAAATAAAGAAAATGAGCCTTCAGCCACCCGCACTCACCTGTATCGCCAAGCTACTTTTATGAGCCGTAGCTGCAGATTATAGGTTTCGCTTGGGCCCTAACTCAATGCGCTTTTGTGGATTTCCGCGGGCTGGCTCCATGTTAATGTTCAGGTCGCGACTTCAACTCCTCGTCGCGACATCCATGTCACAGATCGACCACGTCGACATCGCCTTAAGTCTTCCGCAGCCTTCAACTTAGGTTCCCGATGTCGCGACATCAATCTCGTCGCGACATCACTTCATGCCGTGTTTCTTAATCAGATGACTCGATGTCGCCACTGACCACGCCGAATTCTTCGCCTTATGCTTTTGCGTGTTTCACCTGGTCTCTTCGGATGCCAGCGGTATCGCTATCTTTCGCCATCTTAGTTCACCCCGGCAGCCTCTTCAATCGTATTCCCGATGTCGCAAATCAATTCATGTCGCCAATTCACCAAGTCTTCGCAAAGATTCAACTTGGTTTTCGTGTCGCTGACATCAATCTCTTTGTCGCGACATCAGCTTAAGGATTCACGCGTTTCAATCGTTTCATGATGTCGCGATTATCAACTGCACGCTACAATACTATTCTCGTGAATTGTCCAGTTTCTGATGTCGCAACAACCTATCACGTGACATCAATCGACACGCATGCTTCAATCTCGCCGCCACTTGTATCTTTCTAACCGGTTGCTCTTGTTGTCGCGACATCGTACCACGACCCCGCAAGCTTCCACATTGTTTTGATGTCGCGACATCAATCTCTCGGTCGGGCGGAGCATCACGCATTACTCGCTAGCCACTGATATTCCCGCCGCGGACATCAATCCCTTTGTCGCGACATCGCCATGACTCAGCGTCTCAATCGCCGTTCGATGTCGCGACATCAATATCTGTCGCGCATATCATCATGGCTCGCAGCCTTAATCGTCCTTCGTAGTGTCGCGACATCGATCTCTCGTTTCGACATCAGCTTTAGTCTCTGGAGGCTTCAACTGGGGTTTCCGATGTCGCGACATCAATCTCACATCGCGACAACAGCTCACCTTCTTTGCGCTTCTAACCGAAAGCAAGTCTCATGTCTCGACTCGATCTCTGTCGTGACATCGCCTATGTCTGAGGCCTCACTTCAAGGCTTTAGGTGTCGCGACTTCAAACCGTCGCGACAACAAATTTCCGCTAACTACCACCTAAACATGTCATAACTTCAAGTCGATTCTCTTGTCACGACCTCCACCTTTGTCGCGACATCACTTCTTATGTTTCGCTTCAATCCTCGCCGCCATTCAGGATCCCCGTCGCGACCGCATCAACAAATTTCCTTCCAATTTTCCCGATGTCACGACCTCATAACTCGGATCAAACCCCAAATCGCAATACATTAGTTAGCCGCTGTTTCTACCGCCCCACTATTTTCTTGTGATTTTTACTCCGCGCTACTCATTTTTTCACTCATTTTCTTCTTCTTTTATACTTCCCGCAAATAACAAATTTGGTGAGTTTCTTCATATTTCTCGTATCTTAATTATTCCTACATTAAAATCAACAGAAAATGGACTAAAATACATGACTTTAAGCTCATCAAACTCCCCTAATTTAAAGTTTTGCTGTCCTCACAAAAGAAAAAGAGGTAAAGAATTGTTTCATTCTCAAACAAAATAAAAGAAAATTTTTAAGGACATTTTTCCGTTTGTTCTCAGAAGGCATTCAATTTGAATTGAAATACAATGTATGCATTATCAGACATCTAGCCTTAAGTCCAATTTCAAAGTTAGTTTTACTTCATAAGATACAAAACTAAATCGTTGAAATTGCTTTACAAACAACATAATCATTAGATCCTCGTTGAATAATAGATTATTTTCCTTTCTCATTTTCATACCGAGCCAATTAACTCCCAAAAAGTCCTTCACAGCTTTGATTGTTCCCATATTTCCAAATCCCATAAGTTTGTTTTTCATATCGATCTCCACTCATCGTAGGTGATTTCCCCTAAATTTTCCAACAACTGTGTCTTAATAATATTAGGCTCAGTAATGGGTAGGATGGAAGGAATTTTTAGGCTAAGATTTACCCCGAACCTTTTCTCCTCTTCCATTCTTTTCTTTTATTGTAGTTTCTTTAATAAACTCCTTTAAAACTTCTCATGTCAGACATTCCTTGATTTCTTCAATCTCGTAATTGTACGCCTTATTTATCACTTGAAATTCCACCGGGGAAATTCTTTGTTTGTCGGCCATTCAGTGGATAGTGCAATGTTTTAATTTTTGTGTTTCACCATCTGTTAACTTCAGTTGCAGTTCATACCGTATGGCACAGGTACTGTACAAACACCCTTAAGAACTTAATTGTCTGGCAGAGTAGGCCACAGATAAAAACTTATCCCTATGTTTCTTTCATTGTACTTTTCTGCTTTGCCTTTTCTTTCATTCCCTTTGAGTTCCTCAAAATATATACTCCCCAAACTCTCATTTCTTTCTTCCTCCCTCAATTCGGCAATCATGGTTCTCATCAAGGATTGATTTCTTAGAATGGGGTTGGGGCTTCATTGGTTATTTTTGGAAAATAAGCTTGTTGGCTCAATTTCTGAATCCAAGGTATATGCATCCAAGATATGAGTAGGATGGCTAAAATGGCTCAGAACTATCCAAGAATGGCTCAGACATCTCTGTCACCGTATCACCTAGGATTTCCGTCTCAACTAATAATCTAACAAATTCTAGAATTTGGTTTGAACAAAGCCAGACTAACCATAGGGAGTAATTTACTCATTTTGGTGAGTATTTAAATTAATTGATATTCAACAAAATTCTCGACTTATCGCTCATCACTACAAACTCAAAATATGTTTTGTTCCTTCTATCAGACATTTTCCTCAATTCGACTGTCAGCTAGACTTAAGTAACTCGCACCTTGTGTTTCAATCAAACCTGTATCTACTTGGCCCTTATTCTACAATTTTTTCCGTATTTCAAATTATTCCTAATCTAGCCGCCATTCAATCTGAAATTTCATGACATCTCAGCAGTTTTTTATTCTGGAACTAATTCCTACTTTAATTTCCTAATCATGCAACCACAAAGCAACATAATATTGAACAAACAAATTCAAAATAGCACACAACAATTCAATTTAAATTTTTCATTTTATTTATGATTTAATTGCAACAGTTGGATACAATTCAAGTGGGAATAAGAAGGTAAAGAAGGTTAGGCAGAGAGAAGGTCTATTTTTTTCTTTTGAAATACAGGAGCAGATGTCGGGGGATCTAGGTCCAAAGGTACCTAAATGAGCTGGGAATTCATGCAAATTTTCAATTCTCTTCTTCTTTCTTCGTTTCCTCCATTTGTTCTTCAATGAAAATCTCATTAGAGATCAACCTTTGTTCAACTCCATCCCGCCTTCCCTAAACCATTCATTGTATTCTCCATTTCTGGCCATGACCTCTACAAATTTGGAAAGCATTGTTTAATCGTATCTAAGCTCACTCATTCTTTTTGGCCTATAGGATTCTCAGATTCTTTCGCTTCTCGTCTCTATCATCCACCTTCAAAACTTCCAGAGACTTGTATAAAAACTTGAATCCTTTGATTTGCTCCCCCAAATTTGGCTTCGCTCAGATCTCTTTCTTTATCACAGAATCGAGAATCACGCCTAAACTAAGCTATAAAAGCTTCATGACTAGCTCGAGTTTCGCATCGTGACAGACTTCTTTCCTTCATTTCTTTCTTAAACTCTTCCCCTTGCTGCTTCAAAATTTTTCCCATCTGTTCCTCTTTTCTGTTCAACTCTTCTCCCCACTTTTGTTCTCTTCGCTGTAGCTCCACCTCATGCTCCTTTTCTTTTCTGTTTAGCTCTTCCTCCCACTGCTGGTCTCTTCTTTTCAATTCTTTTTCATAAATGCCTTCTCTGAATTCCTGCTGTAGTTTCCACTCCTTCTCTCTTTCATCTATTCTCTTCTGCATGGCATTGAGAGCTTCCAGTATCGAATCGTTTTCTCAGGCTCCCTGAAGCTCATAGCCAAATTTCGTTTCGCACAGAGGAGAACCGCTTGAGTAGTCTATCGGGCTGCCTCTCATCCGCCTCTTCATCGCCCGCAAACATGTAATCATTGTTGTCGCAGAGTTTTCTGTGCTCGCCTTGATCAAAGAACCCTCGAAGTCTCCTTTCTGGGCTTCACTGGGCTTCATCTCGTTTCTACCAGCACTCTTTCTTTTCCCGGTTTCTGTCCTTGCCAACTCCTCTGTCAAGGAGTGGTGAAGCTCCTGCATTTCTTCTTCTCGATTCCCAAATTCCTTTCACCCCAGCCTTCAAGCATAGAACCCCCAGCCTCTTCAAGCATAGAACAAAGATTGTCACAAGAGGAATAAGACCTCTTTTGTTCCCTTCATGATACCTCACATAGAATTCTCTATGACAACTCCTATATTGATCTTGTATCCTTTTAGGATGGCATACAAAGAACACAAATCTTCTTGTTCTCACTCGTGCACACATGCTTTGTTGGAACCAAATGTACGTGAAGTAAAAAACCATACTCTTCGCTTCTCGAGGCTTCCCCGTTTCATCGTTTCGCCTTCCTTCTTCTTGGCTTTAACTGAGACCTTACCATTAGTGAGCTTGGAAATCTTTCCAAAACTGGTTTTTCCAAAGTTTCGAATTTGGAACTATGTTTTGCAAGACCGCCATGCCATAGCCCCGTTGATGGCCTTAGCTTCAGATGAAACCCAGACTTCTAACAAAACCGCCTCCATCCTTCCTTCCTACCAAATTTGAATAAAACTCTCTGCTACCAAAGGTCAGATAAACCCTCGATTTTTGGTGTGCGTAGACTCTCCCATCCTCTCTCGTCTATCATCTCAAAGGAAAGTAAATGTACTAATCTCCTCTCTGCGACAAACCCCTTGTTAGCATAATATTTCTTCCACTGGGAGTACGCTTCGTCTGACACGAAATCTTCTACTTCTTCTTCTTCTCTCGTCCTTCCCTTTCCCTTTTCTGCTCTTTCTTGAGAGGTTGCCGGAGCTTCGGGTGTTTCTCGATGGCACCTCTCTCCCGCTTTTTGTTCTTCCCGACGAATCTCATCTAACCGCTCTTCTTGGCGAGTTTCTTCTTCCTGGGTTGTTCATGTTCCCCATAATCCTTTACTCCAGTTAGGACTAGGGTGGTTCCTCACGATTGGAAACTAAGACAAGCTTTAAGAAGGCCTTGGAGTTAGGTTTTCAGGGTTGAGATCTCATGAGGAAGGTGAATAGCCTATGTGGGTCGGAGGAATGAGAAAGTTTCAACGCTTGCAATTCAATCAATGTTTGTGGCTAATTATTGCTTCATTAAACACGACTTCACGTTTTCGCCTTTTTATTTGAGATCATTGAATTTAGGGCTTTTTAAAGTGAGTAGTTGGCACCTGTCGCTTTTTATGTCGCGACATACTTAGGATGTCGCGACAATACAAGGTTTGCTAAGAATTGTTTGATGTTGCGACATCCTTTTCATTTTGAAACTTAATTGGCCGTGATTTCACAATGGTGTCGATTATATACCTTCTTCTTCCTTCAATACTCACAAGATGCCCTTTCAGAACAGGTCACGACATCAATGTTTTGTCGCGACATCACTTATGTCGCGACATAACCTTTCTGTCGCGCCCTAAGCCCTTAACTCAATGATCTCAAAAACTTTTTTTCTCTTATTGTTCCTAACCCTTTTAGACATTTCTTCAGGCATCTCCAAGCAAAGATTTAACAAGCAATTAAAGTATATCTACGTAATCAAGTTAGGATGAAGTTACCCCCTTTTCTCATGTTGTGACTCTCCGTGTTGCCGGGATTATTCCCGTGATTGCTCCACATTCATGTCTTTTGAACCTGCGTGCTTGGCAATATTCAAGAAAAAATATGATTAACCAGCAGCACTGGATTTCTAAAAATTAAATCTATCCTATAAAACAAATCAGACCTAATTTAAGCAACTAAAAGAAAAATATTTCAAAACTTAAAATCGTAAATTAAATCTTTGCGTTGCCTCCCATTAGTCAAGCCGCTTGAGTCCCTTAGCCGACTTGTCGCCAGGGTACTTCTCTTTTCCTCAAGAATCGCTTGAGTTCTTCATTTTCCTTCCCCTCGCTTAGGATAATGCTTTCCGTCCATCGGGACCTTGAATTCTTCTCCAAGATCACCCTCGCTGTCACCGCTCCAAATGGTACTTGACACCACGTTGTATGGCCCACTCTAATTGATTTCAACTTTCCCGGAAACAATTTCACCTGAATTAACAACAGAACCTCGTCCCTCGTTTCGAACTCTTTTCTCAAAATTCTTTGATCATGCCATTTCTTTGTTCGTTTTTGTATATTCTAGCATTATCATGCTTCATTTCTCGCTCTTCCAATTCGCATATTGAGCAATCTTTCTCCCTTGCACTTAAAATCGAAGTTTAACTTCTTGATGGCCCACATTGCCTCTGTGTATTCTAATTCAAGAGGTAGATGACATGGTTTGCCAAAAACAACTCAGATGGGGGACATTCGAATCTGGGTTTTCTAGATGTAGCCCCAAGCCCAAAGTGCATCATCAAGTTTGGAAGACCAATCCTTCCCCGCTTGAGCTCACAGCCTTTTCCCAAGTATTCTTTTGATCTTCCCGTTGGAAATTTCTCGCTTGTCCATTGGTCTCGGGGATGATAAGCTAAACTCATTACATGCTTCGATCCCATACTGCCATGAGTTTTGCAAAGATTTTGTTTGCAAAGTGGGTTCCATCTAATGATAGTTCTGTGTTCCAAATCTCGTCAGCAAATATTCTTTAAAAGAAACTCACAACCGTATTAGCATCATTCCTTGACAAGCCATTAGTTTCCACCCATTTGGAACGCACCCACTGCTAGCAGTATGTATAGGTTTCCAAATGATGGTGGGAAGGGTCCCATAAAATCTATTCCCCATACATCAAAAATTTGTATCACCATAATACCTTTGAGGGGCATTTCATTCCTGCTGCTGATATTCCCAATCCTTTGGCATCTATCACACAATTTAACCCACTCAGCACAATCTCAAGATAAAAATAAACTCGACTGAGTATCTTATGAGTCGTTTCTCCGTAAAAATGTCCCCTTATATGGTGATGCATGGCATTCATTTAAAATGTCGCTTTGTTCACTTTCCGCACATATCTTCTTATTATCATGTCAGCACCTCTTGAATAATAGTGGGTCATCCCAAATATAATAATTCGCTGTCACTCGAAGCTCTCTCATGGTAGTCGACCTACAAGCATTAATTCCATGTCGATAATTCACAATATCAAGATACCATGGAAGTCGGAAGGAAACCTTAAACAATTGCTCATCCGGGAAGCTCTCTCGTTAACATCACATTTTCTTCTTCATCACGCTTTTTCTACTTGACAAGTGATCAGCTATCACATTGTCACATCCCTTTTTATCCTTGATTTCAAATCAAACTCCCGCAATGCCAGCACTCCACCTTATCAATTCGCTTAGCCTTTTCGACATCAAGTATTTGATTCCTTTTCACAAGCAAATACTATGGCTAGCATCTCCTTTCGCTTGTTGAGTAGTTCTCTTGTGCTTCATTGAAGGTCTTACTAGCATAAGTATATGGCCCTCGAATACTTTCTTTTCTTTGCCCCCAACACAAATTCCCATGGCAAAATCACTAGCATCGTACATTATTTCAAATCCTCGATCCCATTCCCTGTGTACCATTATAGGTGCCTGTACCAATCTGATCTTGATTTCTTCGAAAGCATCCTGACAGTAGTCATTAAAATTGAACCTTGTATCTTTTCCAGTAATCTGCATAGTGGTCTGGCTATTTTTGAAAAGTCTTTGATGAATCTCCTGTAAAATCCAACATGCCCCAAGAAGCTTCTTACTCCTTTTACTGTAGTAGGTGGTGCAAGAGTTTTGATAATGGATACCTTGGACTGGTCAACTTCTAGTCCAAAGAGCGCAGGTTTTATGCCCCAGAACATATCTATCATCAGATGAATGTATTTTCTAATTCTGTATAGCTGCTTGCCCCCTGAAGTGATTGCTTCCGCATTGTTTAAGATCAATGCATGATCCATACACAAGAAAGTCATCCATGAAAATTTCCATCACTTCTTCCAACCAAAATCGAATATAGACATCATACACTGAATGTAGTCGAGCATTACATAGCCCAAATGGCATCCTTCCGAAGGCAAAGGTACCATTAAGGGCATGCGGAATGTGGTCTTCGATCCTCGTGCAATGTAGCAATCTGACGAATCTCGAAAGTACTCCATCCGTAAAACAAAGTGAGGGTGTCCCGCTAACTCCGTCCAACACGATCAATGAAGGCAAAGGGAAGGATCTTTTCTCGGGGTTGCCGTATTCAACTTTCAATCAATACATACCCTCCATCCTTGCCAACGTTTGCTTGAATCAATTCCATTTTTTTTCATTCTGGACACAAGAAACCCCCTTTCGTTGAACACATGGACTGGCTCACCTAAGGACTATCTCGAAATAGCATAGATAAACTAACATTTAACAATTTGAGTACTCCTTTCTCGACTACACTTCCTTCATCACCGGATCTCGCCTGTGTTCTACGTATGGTTTTCAAGTCTCTTCTAAGAGAATCTTATGATGCAAATTGATGGACTGATACCTTCAAATTTTCAATGGACCAAGCTAGCGATCCCTTTATGCTTCCTTAATATTTTCTAGCAATCTTGTTCCTCAAGATCAATGAGTCCTGGTCGAAATGATACCGGTTTTTTCTTTGGTAATTCTAAGTAAGCATACTTTAAATGACATGGCAAATCCTTTCAAAACTAGCCCCTTCGCGCTTGGTTCTGATGAATTCCTTTCACTATTTTCCCATTGTCGCTTCGCTTTTGCTTCGTGCTCAACACGCTTTCTATAGAATGGTGCGTCGTATGGAAATCTTAATAGACATCTTCGTGATACCGAATTCATCTCTTTTCATTGATAAAACTGGAGTATTACAATCATTAAGTATCATCGTGGTTGGAAGTATAGACAAAATAAGCCTACATTGCAACTTTCCTTGTCCCCGTCTATATTTTACATACTTTTTGATCAAGTTAAAACAAACGCTTCTTCTCCAACCCTCAAGGTAAGAACTCCCCTTGCATGTCAATCAGTATGTACTCCAAAGAGGCTAGGAATGGTCTTCCCAACAGCAGGGGTACTTCGCGGAATCTTCTTCCATGTCCGTGAATGATGAAGCCCACCGGGAAACAAACTTCCCAACAAAGGACCATTACATCTTCAATGACTCCTTCAGTTTTACCATCGACCGCCTACCATTTGAAGAGTAACAAGCTTGTGGGAGTAAGCTCCCCAAAAACTTAGTTTCTCGCAATGTGAAAAGAGGTATCAACTGATAATTAGCCCGAGTTACGAGAGCTTCCCTGAATTCACCTTCAACCAAACAAGGAATCGGAAGCTCCCGGTCTTTTTCATCTTTACTCGGTAGTTCTTTCTGACATCGTGACCGGCAAGGCAAAGTGAGATTCACTATTATTCCCCTCTACTATTTTTCTTTTCTTGCTCGCATGTCCCTTCGTAGACCTTACAGAGTGGCATCGGAAGTTACCACTTCATAAAGGTATACCGATCTCCAAATTTTCCGAAGGTTTTCAAGAACCTTGCAAACTCGCTCCATCCTGACTTCGCAGCCTTTGTGGAAATGGACCGTTGTGCTTTGGATCCTTGGATGTTCTTCCTTCTACTCTTTCTTTTCATTCTCCAGCCTCTCTTCCTTTCAGGGTCTTGCTACTTCTTTCATATTGCCATCTTTCTCTTTCATCTCTTCTAGCTTCCCACTCCTAAGCCGCAGCGTACCTATGCAAATTTTGGGTTCTTCCGTGTCTCGGGAAGGCATCTTCCTCCTGCTTTGCGTATTAGGGCCAAGGCCCTATTTGTGCCTGTGTTCAGTGGATGCATTGGTGTTGTTCTGTACTCCAGAATTTGGAAAATGTTGCTTCCAACTTCGCAAACTTTTGTTCATGGAGGTTAAATAGCTCTTCTTATTATCCCCCCATGAACCGCAAAGATTCGTTTCTGCAAGATTGGGCCCTCCTCCGACTCGATATCATTTCGTTCATTTCTCGTCGTTGCCATTGAACTCGTGGCTGCTGATGCCTCAGCCTGCAGCCCTTCTGATATGATAAAATTTCGCTGTTCTCAACGCAGGATAATGTGTCGCTAAAGAGTATTGTCGAAATGGTAGTTTTGGCTCATCAAACAATAACTTTCACATCATAAATGTTCTTCACATTTCTGCAAGACTTCCCTTCAATAACTCTTTCAATTTGCTTCCTGGCTTCATGAGAAAAATCTTTCTTTTCTTTGTTTAACTTCAACTCAGTAAGAATAACAACCGTTCACTCCATGATATCATTCTGCTGGGGTTCAAGATCCCTTCCCTCTTCATTATGTTTCTCCTGCTCTTAAGAGTTTGAACAAATATTTGTGCCACAGCCTCAATCGCCTTTTTCGCCTTCACTTTTCGGTTACTGGAATGTCTGCCGTTGATAATAATGATGACTTTCTGATAGGACTATCATGCATGGGAGAATGTCCATCCAGCCTTCGCATCATCCTGATGCATTTGATATCTTTCAAAGAACCGCTTGAATCTTCCAAGCTTATATACAGTTTTCATCTTCCTCGCTGAACACAATGATTCCCTCCTTCTTTCTCGTGTGAGGGTCGGGGGAAAGAATCTACCGGCCTCTACTAACTCCTCCTAAGTATCAATAACCATATGCGGCAACATCTGATACCGGTCACTGTATTCTTGTAGAGGGTCGGAATAGGTGCGCTTATAATTTCCTGTCTCAACTAACTCATCTGATTAGCCATCCCGCGAATCTTCAGTGTCGCTGGATTCTCACGACTTTAAACTGGGATGTCTGACCATTGTAATCGCGGCCGGCTTCGCTTCAAACACTGAGCAGCACTCAACCCAGTCACCACAGTATTCTTCCCCGTATATCGTCTCCGTGGTCTCCATTAAAGGTGCATTGAAAGCCTCTGAAGCTTCTTCTATGGTACTTCAAATCGACCTCGCTTCTTCATCGCTATGGTTGAGTTTTTTCCGCTTTATCTCTTTTCTCTCTCAAGCTTCATGCTCACTCTGTTCAACGACGTTATCGTTTCTCACATTAAAATTTTATCCCCAAATCGGCAAAACACACACTATTAATAGGATTATTTCAGGTCAATAAATATTTTCAATATGGTTTGTTAAAGGTTAGTGGCTAAAAATAACTGATTGTTGAAAACTATTTTGTTCCTTTTCTTTCAAAATGTCAAAATTAGTATTTCTTTCTTCGTCATGATTTACTGTGTCTTGATCTCACATCACGCTATAAAACTTAAGACTAATCTGTTAACATATTATAACACTGAATAAGATTACTAAGGATTATTATTTGAATCCAAAACGCTTATAAATCATTTAATGTAAACGAAAAACACGTGCAGAGTAAATCATTTTTTGTACTCCGTTTTCGGGGCTCAAACAGAGTAATGCAAAATAAATGATATAAATGAATTGATTATTCAAGATTTGATCCCACAAAGATCTCAAGAATTTTAGATCAACTACCCCGATCATCAAGCTCCACATTACTGAACTGAATATGATGATAAGGTTTCGCAAGTCAGAAATATACTATTATATAAAAAAATTGAACACCAAATAAACCAAACTGCAAGAATAACAAAGATAAAAGAAAATAAACAACCCAATAGTCACTGCTGAGTGCATAATATTAAGATCAATGTTATCAGGAAGAGATCAATTCCTGTCATTAACATCGTAATTTTATTTGTACTGCAAGCCAAAACTCCAAGGTTAGCAGCATAATTTGATCCCTCTCCACCTGAGGATTTTATTATCTAATTTTTACCTGACATCTTCTTCCATCATAGTAATTTAGATGAACCACTTTATAGACTTGATCGGGTATTTTTCTTTCAGACATTTACACCCACTTTACAGATTCAAACTTAGCTCCCAAGTTATCTGGGTTTCAAGCAAGTGATACACAACTCTGTATTACTCTTCCTCAAAATTAGAATAGATCACCTCTCCGATTAGATCTCACTGGATATAGATGAGTGGTAATATCATACGAAGAATAAGAAGATCATTTAACATTAACATCATAACATAAGTCCCTTCTTCCTTCCCCGAACGGTGAACTCTCCGCTTGTTTAACAGATAATCATCTAATCTATTCTTGATTTCGCGAGGTAGATCATCTGGCAAACTCACAAAGCTCATTGTGATCTCAATAGCAAAAGTTAATATACCTTCAAAGAAATGTTCATAACTCCTGATTTGTTTATCTCGTGGTTGCACCAGAGGACCTCCTTCAAACCGGTTGTTCGGAAGTACCTTTTTATCGGGTATAAAGGAAACTGACATCTGTGACAAAACATTAAAACCCATAACCGAAAGTAAATTCATAAACCGAAATTGCAATTTGTCAAACAACCACAAGGATGAATTTCTCGATAATAGCATTCACTCAATAAAGCCACCTCAATACTCAGTAACTACACACTACGCATTCCTCCCGATCGGTAAGAATAACTTAATATGCAATCATGGTTTCAATCTGCAAATTTATTCAAACTTCAAACACTGTAGTAATTTGAAAAGAATTGAATTTATTCACTCGCCAAAAGACAAATATCCGCCTGGTAATAACGAAACTAAAACATAAATCTAATCTAATCTCTAAATCAACATCAAGAAAAGAAAGAAAAGAAAACCAAAGAAAAATAAAGAAAATGAGCCTTCGCCTACCTGCAGACCTCTCGCTCAGATCGCCGCCGCCATTTCAAGAGCTCGGCAATGTGGTATTTATAGTTTCATTGGGCCCGTAATCCAAATGCGCTTGTGGATCAAGTGGGTCAGCTCCATAAGACGTTTAGGTCGCTGACTAACTCCCTTTTGTCGCGACACCATCCATGTCGCGACATCGACCTCACGTCGCGACATCGCCTTAAGCCCTTCGGGCAGCCTTCAACTTGTGTCTCACGGTCACAAAGACAACTTCTAACACACGATTTCCATGCCTTGTGTTTCAATCGATGATCTGATGTCGACCAATCTCATGTCGCGACCAGCCTTATGCTTTTGGTGTGTTTCAATTGGTCTTTCGATGTCGCGACATCGCATTCCTTTCATCTTAGTTCAATAATATTCACGCCAGCACCTTCAACTGGGTATTCTCATTCCCCGATGTCGCGAAATCAACTTCATGTCGTAAGAATTCCTCGTAAATTTCAAGTCTTCTCAGATTCAAACTTGTTCTGCAAGTGTCGCGACATCAATCCCTGCCGCGACATCACCTTAAGGATCCGCAGGTGTTTAACCCGTTTCAAAGAGACTACGATTTAATCATGGTTTTATTAAACAGCCCTATTCTTGTAAATTTCAACTCAGAGCTTTCATGTCTGTACAATAATCCATCGTCAGACATCAACTGACACCGTATGCTTCACTCACGCCACTTGCATTTAACCGGTTATGTTCTTGCGGTCACGCATGCACGCCACAAATCGCTAAGCTTCCATTGATTGCTCTTGATGCCGCGCACATCAATCTTTGAACGCGACATCGCACTTATTGCTCGCAGCCACCGATGTTCCCCGCTGCTGTCGTGACATCAACTTTTGTCGCGACATCAGCTCATGACCTACTGTGTCTCAATCAGCCGTTCTCGAGCGTCGACATCAATATCTTGTCGCTGACATCACCAGGCAGCGCGATTCGCACTGAAACCGGTCCTTCGTAGTGTCGCTACATCGATCTCTCTTTGCTCCGACATGAGTTTTCAGCCTCCCTTGGAGGTTTCACTTCAAGTTCCCATGTCGCGGAAGACTAACCCTAAGATCACATTGAACACAGCTTCATTCTTTATAGCTTAACTGAGCAAGTCTCATGTCGCGACTCGATCTTCTTGCCTATGACTCCCCGCCTATGTCTTGGAGGCCTCACTTGTTGCTTAGGTGCTCACTCAGTCCTCTGTCGCACAGGGCAACAATCTCTAGCTTAATCTCAAATTTCATCCTTTCCAAAACATCATCATACTTCAAGTCATCCTCTTGTCACGACTCACCTTATATTACATTTTATCTTTGTCGCGACATCACTATGTTTCGCTCAACCTCTCACCGCCTATCTTAGGATCCCTTGGCTTTAATTTCTACCGCCTTCACTTTCCGCTGATGTCGCGAATTCTATAACTGACCGTAAACCCCAGCAATCAGTAAATACATTAGTTAGCCACTGTTTCTACGCCCATATTTCGTATTTTTACTCCGCCGCTATTGCATTTTTTTCACTCGCATTTCTTTCTTTATACTCCTGCAAATAACAAATTTGGTGAGTTTCATATTTCTCAGATCTTAATTATTCCTTTACATTAAAATCACGTTAAAAATGGACTAAAAATAGATAATTTTAAGTCATCACCACATACAAATGAATCATAGTGCACACATACTCATATATTCATCCATGCATTATCGTGGGCATTACACAAAGTATATGTTAAATTCCAAAACCATGTTATCCAACATCCACATATCAAGTCTAAGCATGCACATGAATATTAAAGAAATTCCTCAATACTATGGTTGAATATAATTAGTACATATAAATTTCTCCTTCATAATAACCCATGTTAATATATCATAATCGCATAAGAATAAATATGTCATATTCATTAATCGCATGTTATTCACAATACCATAATATTAGATTAAACCGTAACCGCTAGCACTAACCTGTCCGATTGGAAGCCACAATGTAATCCAAAGGAATATTGAAATCGTGACTCAAACGGAATAGATTTCCATAGAGTCAAGTTGTTCACCCAAACAGCAATGTCTAGATTTAAGAAGTTATGACTTCCAAAGTCGAGGTCACATTAGCACTACAGCATCTCTACCCGACAACACCACTCCGATCTTCCGAATTTCTTTGACATGATCCAGCACCCATTTCCTCCTCAGAGGTGTTCTGCTGACCTTGACTCATGGGGCTCACATATCTCCAAGAACACCTGACCAATTCACTACAGTTATGATCTTCCTAAGTTTGAGGTCACATACGCACGGGCAAATTTACCCGTATACCACTCCATTTGTCTAACGCCCTTTCTCCGTCGGCTCCGCACCCACACCGCCTCTGAAAGATAACCACCTGGAAACCACCAATGAGATTTACATAAGCCCTCCAAGAACACCCAACTCCAGTCTCCTGATCGGAGAAGCTAGCAGACCTTCCGGGTCGGAGGTCACATGACTGTTGCTCTAATTCTTGACAAATTACCTACTTTCCCGAACGCCCGCTTCCATGCTCCTGACACCACTGCCCTCCAAAGACATCCGATGGAAACTTGAATCAATGGCTTCCATGAGTCCAACCAAGAACACCCAACCTGAGTTCTGGTCGAATAGTTATGACCTTCCAAAAGCTTGAGGTCACACATACCATGCCCACCTGACAAACAAACTTCACCCCATTTAGCCTAACGCCCACGCTTCTTCACTGAATCCACTCAACACCCTCCAAAGACATCCGGATGGAAACTTGAATCAATGGTCTTTCCATGTGTCCAAGAACACCCAAACTGAGTTCACTGGCAGAAAAGGCACCTCCAAAGTCGAGGTCACACAATATAATCGCTCCTACCCTATGCCCTACCTATTTCCTTGAACGCTCCCTTTGCAGCTTCGTCTTAGCACCCATCGCCCTCCAAAAGATATTCGCTGAACTTGACTAATGGGCTTCACAAGTCCAAGAACACCGAATTTGGAGGTCGGATCAAGAAGTTATAACTTCAAGTCGATATTGCGTAAGATCCTAGCCGGACGGAATTTATCCAAAGAACTCCACTGGGTGAATCCCAGCTGTGACTTAGCCTAGACAGACTCCAGCTGGGTGACCGAGCCAGGATCGATCTCAGGATCGATTGGTGAACCCAAATGTGACTCCAATTGGTGCACCTACTGCGAACTAACTAAGATACCTCCTTCCACTATACTGTTCAAAGTAAACAGACCATAACTTTGTCTACAGAGGTCCGATTTGAGAAATTCAAAAGCCTAACATCAAGTTCACTGATGTGGCTACAATTTATCTGAAGGATTCACTACCAAATTACCTTTATTTCCTACCCAAAAATCAGTTCTAAAGTCCGGTTAATGTGTGTTAATTCCCAATGTGGCAAATTCTTCTCATGGTTCGAACATAACCAAACATTCCCTTAGGCAAAACAACCAATTAAGCACAAACCTAGGGTAGAAAGTAACCAGTGCAGGAGAAGACCTACCTCCTGGAGTTTGTTGAACTCCTCGATTCCTTGCCTTCTATGCGAAGCCTTGTCGCGAGGATGAACTCTTCCCTTGCTCCAGCTTTGAAAACACCGGGTCCGATTCTCCGAAATCTCTAGAGAAGGTGTGGGGTCTCTCTCTCCAACTCTCTTTAAATCTCCTTTTCCCTCCTCTCTCTTCTCCCAAATTTGATGCCCTCCCAACCCTGAGACCTCGATGGGGTGTCGGCACCCGTCGCACTCGACCGTGACTTTAACCTTTTCTCTCTGGGAGTCGACACTGCACTGCTTTTCATTCATATGCACACTCAGAATAAATAAAAATCTTTATATCGCTATACATACCACCATAGTGGCATTCATTATATTCTATACATATACTTGAGTCCCTTTACTTGTACTATATTACAATTTCACTATTACAAAACTATATATAACCCGCTCCAAATGAAAATCGTAGATTGCGAATGACGCGGTGAGCACCTATCTATAAGATGGCCTGTGTTTGATGGGATGTCCTCATCCTTGCCTCCGCCTCAGATCTACAAAGATTAAACCTGCTAAGCTTTGACTTTAGTGGAAAACATATATGATTGACCAATAACATTGATCGTCGCAGTTTATTCAAATGCTTACATGTTCTTTACCTATTTCTAGTCTTTTCATCTTTCACTTATGACTTATTATGTATTCTATGTACTATTATACAGCACGTTATTTCTTATCCGCAACGCGTTATCATGTCTCCTTTCTCATGTATGCCAGTGACGCCCTGGTGCTATACTATTCATTTCTGTACATGTTTTTTATGACGCACATTTATATTTACCCTTGTATTGTCATATACTTTGCGCTATGCTTACTCATCATAGAATTTATTCATTGATTATCTGGCAGAACCCTGCCTTGTTTGTCATTCAATAGCAAACGGATTTACTTAATAATATGATTCACTTTAATATAAATTGATATCTGTGATGCATTCAGAGAGGAATCTTGTCATGTTTTCATTCCGTAAATGATTTCACGTGCTGGTTTGTCATACTTACTTCATCTGCATCGGGCCATATCATTTGATACTTTCACCAGACTTTTCACATACTCATACTTCCTCCAAGATAGTCAAGATAATCATGGCTTATGCGTCAAAGGTTAATTTATTCATCATATACTACTTAAGGTCGCTGATGACTTTACTTATACTCTAGGCATCATCATTGTTTTACACTTCTACGCCAGACAACCTTAGAAGCTGGAAGATTAGGCTAACTGATGTAACTGGCTAAAATACTCACCAGATTTGTGATAATGACTTCATTCCATAGATTCCAAATGGGGTCAATATAATGATCCAAATGGGATCTATGTCATCGACCCAACTGGGCCTCGATATCCAGAACTGGGGAGTGTCACAGAATAACTATATCCCTGATAGTATACCATTCATCTCACTGCTCCGCCAGATAATCCATGTATATTTTATTGTTCACATATTCTCTTTATTCCTAATAATTATTATATTTAATCATAATATATTTTCATAACCATATATATTTGTATTCTCAAAATTTTCATATATCTTTTAATCACGAATTTGATCGTATTCATAATTCTTTAACATACATGTAACTATTTTCCACGATTGTACTTATACTTCCTAATCTTATGAACATCATATATTCATTTCATATATCTTTTATATTCATATTATTCATCTATTCAATATATCATATCATATATTCATATATATTCTTATTCTTTTATCTAATTTATATCATCTTCTGATATAACTGATCTGCCTTAAATCAAATTCTTAAAATTTCTATTATTCAAATTTCCAAATTTAGACTTAAACATGTTTATTCGCCCCGAAAAACAACCTATGCTATTACATGACTTTTATCCGCAGGGAAAATTTCCCACTCCTGGTGGGAGCTTGACGAACCAAGATTTTGCACCACGTTTAGTCTAAGGAGTGGATCAATCACTGGTCCGACCACACCACTCTAATCGCTGATATAGAGCACCAACTTAGGATTCGAACTTTTTACTTGAATTCTAAACAACATTGTTGGCACTCACGCGAGTCTCATTTTAGAGATGAATTTCGTTTTACTCTATCGTACTCGGGTCATTAAAACTCCCAGATATCACAGAGAAGCTTGAAGAAAATAAAAATAAAATAACCCTCACGCCTCTCTCTCACGCCTCGCATTATTCATTTGAATCAAATTTTTTCTTTCTTTTTTTTTTTTCTTTTTTTATTTTATTATTATTATTATTATTATTCTTATTTGGATCCATAACTTCCATTATTTCATTCATCCCGTTTTGCCCCAAATTTTTGGTATTTTTCTCGCTCACTGCCTGAACAAGAAACCACCTCACTTTATTTCTTTCGACTTCTGCATTGTGAAATCTCAGTCCCTAAGTCACCGACGACTTATCACCCATGAAAATCATAAAATATTCCGACGGCTCTTAATTTATCATGAACTTTTCAAGTTTCATTAGATTTCTCGATCACCCAACACATCTGCTTTTTACATCCAGATCAACAGAGAATCTCCTGCTTCCAAGCCATTCTAGCACTAATATCTTCATGAAGTTTCTGGTCAGATTCCTAAATCCTTCTTCTTCTTCTTCTATTTACACATTAATTTCACCTCTCAGATATGCTCTTCTTATATTATGACATTTGTCCCCAAGGATAATTACCACTTTACCCTTGATTTTAGTACTAATTCAAAGCCCTCATTATTTTTTCTGCAACCACTCAGCTTTATTACACCCCAGAACATGTCCAAACCGTTATGGTATTTCGTGGTGTTATTAATCAATTTAATAAGCTTTAGTCAAGAGAACTTGTCCTCTCACGGCTAAAGCATGTCACATTCATGGCCCCCCTGATTACACCTTATCCCTTTATCCACTGTTGCCATGGCTGTCTCTTTTGGGTCCCACACTTGGAGCTTATTTCTGTCTGACTAGCTCACTGATATGGTGACCTCACCTTGAGCCACCAAAACAGTGTTAAGTGTCCTACACTACCCCTCTAAGACTTCAAAGCGTGAAATCCGACCTGGTCTCTTGAATTCACAGAACAAACTGACGCAGAGTTGATTCAAGAGGCGATTCCAAACTAAGAAAGTTCATCACCATCCTGAGATTTAGAAAATTCTGATTTTGACCGAATTACCATGTCTCTTTCGTAAAAATTAGAATTTTTCTCGGTTCATGGATGTTTTTTTTTTTATGTGAATTGTTCTATTAGTGTAGTTTTGAATACCCAGTCTAAGGTAATATTATCCCGGCTCACCGCAAGAGTCTCCTTAAGTGACATAGAGAAGGCAATTCTCGAGAGTTGTGAATGATTCCTTAATCGTAGGTATGTTGAATCTACTAAGAAGAACTATTGAGCCTCTTATGAGTCTACTTAGATAAATACCCGGCCACCCATGAATTGATGTTTGAGGTGGATTATTTACTTCACTTAAATCATCGAGATTTCACCTTTAATTCGTTGAAAACTCTCGACCGTGTTAGCCGAGATCTAAGTAAAAAGCAGATCCATTAGATTTCTGCTGATTAGTCATCAATTAAGTTGTAAGTCAAAACAACTTCGATTTGGGAAGTAAAATTATAGCCTCAAAGAAATGGTAAATACATCATGTTAAAAAATACCCAAATCTTGTAAAGAATAGTCACAAGAGTCATTAAGATATAAATTGCAGGAATAGATTAGAATCATAAATAAAGAGAAATTCAACTTGCAAGATTTATCTTCTTTGACAAATCCGCATCCAAATTTAAGATGAGTTTTAAATGATATACTTTAAATTGATCATGTTTACAAGATTCTTCTGAAAAATGATTTTACAGAACTGAATCACTCAACTAATCATAGTGTATAAAGTTCAATAGGTTTATTTTTAAATGTCCGTAGCTCATATGCAAAGTATTCTTTAAGACAATTATCTTAATCTTATTGATAAATTTACCACAGCCCTCAGAGTATGATCTCACAATGGGGTAGTTGGTCGAGAACCAAGTCAATATCCTGTGGGGAATTGAAGCCGAACTTACATCTGATTTTTCTTACATTTGTATAGACATGTGCACTTGTTATCATAGACTCAAACCCATTCATAAATCGCAACATTAGTCCCGCTTTATTCATTTGTGAAACCACAAATCAGACTTGACACATGGCCATAGAGTTGTAAGACTCTTGTGAGTGTGCCAAATTGAGGGGTTTAGTCTATATAATGTATGCAAACAGTATCAGAGAACGGTCAGTGAATGCAGTAATTTACGGACCTTTGTTTAAATCATGAAGTAATAGATCCGTAGTCTTTCTATCGTGGCCCCTCCTACCGAGAGGCATCAATGATTGTCCCATTTAATCGCTAAACCACATAAAAACATGCAAGTTCATCCACCTAGTTAACCTATGATGCAATTCAAGAGCTCATGTACCCTCCCAGCCTCTACCAAAGCCCCAACAAATTGTTTGAATATGTTAATTTCACCAAATGCAATATCTTAGCGTGAAAATTTTAAGCTAAAATTTTGCAATTCGCTGTCTGCACGAGGCATCGAATTCAAATACAGTCAACCACGTTTAGCTCGGTCGCTGCTTATACTGGGAAATAAAATGTGAACCTGAGCTTTTCTTCTATTACCCCATTATACTTGACTGTGTCAGAGACTTCAACAAAATCAAGGATGTATCTGATTCTCACTAGGTAAAACACATAAATCAGAGTATTGTGGAGCATTTATGAAAACATTCTTTAGCTCACAAAAGCTCTCTGCTGATGGCTATATCGAGAGAATAATCAACAACTAGTGCGAACCCTGCAGATATACAAAGTGGTCATCAGCCAGATAAAATGATTCGTGGCCTGATTCTATAAATTTCTCCAATCCATTCTCGATCCAATTGCGGTTCATTCTTCTTGGAACCATCCTTCATCATCTTGATTCTGTATGATTTGAAACTGGGTTGCAGTTTCTCTCGCTTTAATCGGCGTAATGTCCGTTGGGTTCAGCATCAATGAAGTAATTTTTTACGATTTCGTTTAAAAGTAAACTAATTTACTGGCTTTGAAAATCGAAGGTAAGTCGAGAATCGTCACTGAGCTGCCAGATGAAACAAAAAATTCTAAAACAAAGACTATTACAAAAACGATTAATAGAAAAAGAACAACAAACAAATGATCCAAAGTATAAATTCGCGGCACTGTTGTCAAGACAACCTAACCCTTCTCAGCAATGGCGCTGCAAACTTGACGCTGAAAATGAGCAAAGTTAAAACAATCCGCGCATATAAGATGGCTCTGTGCTCCATGAGTGGATACGTCAAGTGTCGTTCTAATGGCAGAGGCCGTGTCAAATACCACTTTGACTGACATTCAGACAACATTTAGATTTTTGAGTCCCAGTAGAATTATTATACACCAAACTGACTGATTTAGAAACTCAATATTAAAAATTCAATTTTAAGTAAATAACAGGAAAACCAGGTTTTGCTTTCCAAACTATAATCTAATGCATTTCTTACCCGATAGCATTCTATTTAATATTCCAGTATAGATTGATGCTAACTGCTGATCTGGGGTCTAATGTGCACTCCTTCTCTTCCATAGAACCTCCTATCTCTGCAGGTGTACGCATCTTTGGCTCTCACCCCTGACTGAGATACTGAATTAAAACCCCAAAGTGCACTGGAATGTGATATCTCACTCTGACACCATACAGCCATTATGTCCCCACAGAGTCATCATCTCTATATCACTCAGCATTAAAGGCACATACTTACGCCAAGACAGAATGATGTGATTAATCAAGAGCAAACAACTCATACAATTCACATCATGATTAATAAACCACATCAAAAGACATCCAGGACATGTTGCAAGCTCACAAAACCCTAGAGAGAAAAGACAGTGGATTTGTCACAAAACCAAGATTTTCTGATTAAACTGACTTGATGAAAGAAAGATAGCAAGCCCGCCTCACAATCCTCTGAATCCTGCCTTCACCTCAACTTCTCTCCTGCTCTTCCTTTCCTGTCTCCAGCCACCTTCCAATCCTTTCTCCGCCAAACATGTTTCCTTTATAATTTTATGGAACTGTCATCAACAACACCCACAATTGTAGAACTTAGTGCCCCGTTGTGGTGGAGACCATACCAGATCGTGAATATAATCTGATATTGAATATCTGAATTCCGCCTTCAGCCCACACTTTCAACAGAGTTCGATCGTCATCATGGTTACTATGCTACAATATGGTGCCTCATCGCCATGGTATACAGATCCACCGCTTCACTTTCAGGTTTTCTGGTTTGCTTTCATGCCAATAGTTATTTCCTTTCATCCTAAACATTTATATGTTCATGGAAAACATTACAGGTATGGATTGAAAACAGATATTGAACATGAATGGAATCATGTGAAGGAGTTGTATGAAACACACATAGAATTGAGACTAATGCATGTATGATTCACTCCACTGGCACTATACTGATATATCAAGACTCATCAGGTTATTAACATGATCCCTGCTAGATAACATAGAAGGTCCCTGAGTTTGGTCTGAAAGATATAGAAATCACTATTTGATTCTGAAGATAATGCATGATACGCTTTTCCAGATTCACTGGGTGAAAGATATAAACATAAAGAAACATGTAATAATATGCAAATGATTTAATATGATAAATTATTATAATATTAAAAACAGGAAACATAATAATGTGTGATACGCTATACACTATATTGTAATTAAGAAACAAATGTATAAAATGATAAGTAAATATAAAGGCGTATATACTTATAAATTATACTGTAAGTAAAGATAAAAGAAGGGAAGGTGAAGGGTTATATTTAAAGTGTCAAATATATGACAGTCAAAGATATCCCAATAGGGTCATCCAATAGTGATTATTCATCCTAAGCTACAATGATACTGGTGTTTCATCCAGAGGTACCAGTAAGAATCCATAGAGTCTAATAACCAAGATGGCAAAACAAAGTTAACACAATATTATTGAGAAAAAGAACTAAGATCCTCATATTCATTTATATGTATTTGTTTTTGCAAATAATGTTATGTTAACATTCTCATTTTTTAGTTTGAAACATATTTGAACCACTGCAGACATATTTCAAGTTAACATTGAATTATATATGAATGAACAAATATAGTAACAAGATAATTGAAAAGAAAAAGAGGGTACAGTGAGATCTCAATATAGTAATTCGGTGGTTTCAGTTTAATACATAAATGCCCTGTGATCACGGTTTGGTATGGAGTCAGATACATCCGCCATCAATCACGTATCGTGGAGTAGTAATTTTCAGGTGCTCCAGAGTGCTCTTTCCACCATTGGTCAACTTCATCTGACTTCACCGCTGGCACCCATCACTGATCCTTCACTATGATTAGCGAGAGGAGCAGCGCTGTCCCCAAAATAGATATGAGATGAGTCATATCCAAGAAACACCAAAGTGAATTGTCAGTCCCGTGACATCTGCTTTTGGCGGCAGGAATTGATATTTGGTCCCGACATCTGTCCCAATACTAGATCAGATGGTGATTTAGTTTGAACATCTCCCACCACACAGGTGGGGCTTCTAGGCTAGCCCCACTGGGCTTCTCTGAGGGTTTATCATCATGCTTTAACTCAGAGAGCCCGGCTAGCAGAGGCCATAGTGTCCCAAAAGGTAACCCAGTGATCGACATCTCATATGGGTGAACACTCTATGAACGCCGATCCGCTTATTCAATTTCTGAAGATGTTGACACGATCCCATATTATGCCACACGCGTATATATCTGAGCATCTCTTCATCCAAGATGAGAGTGAGTGACCGCCCCTTTCTACATATGGTCTACTGATGATCCAATAACAAATATCCTGATATTTTCTCTTTATAAAACACTAGTCAAAATAAACAAAAGAGAAATTTTAATATTCTTTCTGATTATGAGAAAAAGAAATGCAATTAACAGCTGTTTTTCTTTTTCTTTCTCTTCAAACCATTATTTTAATAATACTACATTTATGAAATAAAGGAGAAAGTTTTGTTGCTTCCTTTATTTTTCTTGTCCTTATGATATAGATAGATATGTACATGTCTATAAAACACCCTTTTGAATTAATTTTCCAGATCATGACACATGAATATGATCGTGATATTACTGTACATGATTTGAATTATTTATTTAAAGCTATAATCACTGTGAAATAAACTGTCTCTATTGAATGATTCCCAGTGTCCATTTTTTAATAAGACGCTACAAACTTGTTGTATCTCTATGACTCATTAATTTAAAATTTCACCTCTACATTATTAGAAATTTGATTTTTGTGGTACAGCTAAGATGATCCTTCTAAAGATGTAATATCTTGCACTAATATATAAATTTATAAAAATAAAGATAATATCTAATAAAATAATTCAATTTAAACACTAAACTCAGAAATCAACATATTTTATATGAATATTATTTTAATAAAGAAATCTTTAATTTGAAAAACACAATTTAGGAAGCTAATTATTTATTATTTATACTTAATATATAAATTGTAAACATACTAAAAAGACAAAAATATTTGAATATTTTTTTAAAAAATATTTTTATGACCTTGGTACTTACAAATCCTCTTCAAAGAGGATAAGGTGAGGGATTTTTTCTAATTAGAACATTGTGGATCAGATTAAACCTAAGTTATCAACCTAATGTCTTTCTTCATCCTAGCGTTGTCGCCACTAAATAACCGGTTTTATTCAAGCTTAGGTTTTCATTACATTGATTGATGGATTTAATTTATGATTGAAAGTGTATAAGAGGCTCTCGACATCGTAGCTAGCTCGGCTCCAGAAGAACTCCGTATGACAGAGACTGTTGAGTTTTAGTGTTTTTCTGCTGAGATCCGAATTGTTTCCTATTTTGATTTTTCTCATACTTATGATTTTTAAGAATTATCTCGTCTAAAATCACTATTCTATATATTCTCCGCTTTTATTAACTGGCTGTCGCTCCACATGTGATCTTTATTTTTGTTTTTCATGTTTATCACCGCTTTATCATAGACGTCGTTTCATACGGCTACACCATTACTTATGAATCTGTGAGATTTCTTTAGCCGATTCAAAGTATATCGATTAAATTGTAGAGCACACCTAATCAAAGCTCATCAATACTCGCATATCATTCTGAAGGACTTGGTCATTACATTATGCTATTTTATGCTATCTTTTGAATGCTTTTTTAAATCTAATTCGATTATGTGCTCCCAATCTGGATTTATTTTTAGTTTGAATCAATGAAATTCTATTTAAAATTTGGTGGCTTATGCTTTAGAGCTTATGAAATAGGACTTTGCATGCATATTGATATGCCTTGATGATATCTTCTAGTCACAACTCACAATTGTGGTCCCATTATGGCTTTGTTTCTTTTTTTTCTATTTGGCCAAAAAAGTATTGGGTTTTCAAATTTTTGCTTTTTGTTTGTTTTTTTCTTATAAAAGTCAATTCTTGTTTTTTTGTGTTTATCATTATATTATTAATATGATACTTTGATTGAATATAAATAAAAATTCTAGGTATTTTCAACTGCCAAAAAACAACGCTACCTAAAAGAACTTGTTTGTCTCAGTGTTAAAACCATTTTTATGTGAAGTCAAGTTCTAATATGTGCCTTCATTTTTTTAATTCAAATAACACAAAAATATAAAAAGACAATTTATATAATATGAGTAAATTGTGGTAGCATCATTATAAAACATTTAGAACCTACTCGGTTTCTATTTTTGTTCTAAAAACAAAAAAAATAAGAAAAAAATGGAGAACACAAAACATACAAAATCATGAAAACAAAAACATGTTTTAGGGAACACTAAAATTATGTTCTTTGTGTTTTCAAAAACCATTCTTAAGAATAGTTTTAAAAAACAGAATCAAACACCCCCTTAAAGACATTTTCAAAACAAGGAATAGACAAGCCCTGATTCTCAAACACCAGTTTTTTTTATTGATTTATTATTTATTATTTCACAACTAAAATCAGAGGACATTCATCGGAACAAAACAAACCCATCAATTACATTTTTAACTTTTTCCCTAATCTCCTTACTTCCTTCGTGGAGACAATAAGACCTGCAATGGATTCTTCATCACTACTGTGAACTCTTGCTTCTCTGATAAATCAACTTCATCTCCCTCCACACCTTTCCATTCAAAACTCCACACCAAATTGGCCACAAAAAATTCCAAATGCAACAATGCTAATGCATACCCTGGACATATCCTCCTCCCTGCCCCAAACGGCATCATCTTAATCTCCCTACTCCCCGTTATATCGATATCGATTACTTCCTCACCTCCATATCCATTCCTGTTCAAGAACCTCTCCGGCTTGAACTCCAATGGATCTTCCCATATTTTGGGGTTCAATTCATCTTGGAATCATGAAATTGATAGAACCCTTCTTGGGGATGACATATCCTTCAATGGTTGTATCTTGTGTGGCGCATGAGGCAGCACAAAGTGTCAGCGGATACCGCCAGGGAGGACCTTCAAGATCACCGCCTTCAAGTATGGCATCTTTTGCAGTTCTTCCTCCTCCACCTCTTCCTTCCCTTCCCCCATAACATGTTTAATCTCCTGGAAAAGCTTGGCTTGGATTTCTGGTTTCTTCACCAGGTTTGCCATGATCCATTGCAGGGCAGTGGATGTGGTGTCGATCCCGCCGTCTAGGAACTCCCCGCACAAACTCACCATCTCCCCTTCGTTCACCTTCCTGTCCTCTTCAGGAAGGTGCAGATCCAGCAAAGTATCAACATACGATACCACTGATTCTTGGTGCTGTTTGCTCTCGATTTCTTTCTTTTGCTTTAGATGCTGCCTTGCTCTTATGTAGGGCAGCAGAACGTCTTCGTGGTTCTTGCGAAGCTGGTATAACTCATTCCAACGGTTTCAGAACAATATATTTCCCACCTTTGGCAAAGTTTGAATAACCGTCGAGGAAAACTCAATATAACTTTCTTTGGATCAAATTCGATCTCTTGAATCTGCTTCTCCTCAAACTTATCCCCGAAACACATGAGAATCAGCAAACAAAACATAGCAAAGATCTAATCAAGGAGATAGAAAATTTTATTGGATTTGAAGGACGAGATACCAATTAGATTGGAGAAGGTTTGCATAGTCGTATCTATGGGGGCAAGAATTCTTTAGTCCTAAGAAATGGTTGTGAAGTATTGAAAACAATCGAATCTTAAAGAGTCATAGAATTTTACAGTAAATTTATTTAGGCTATTTGTCGCAGGAATATGGTGTGTTAGATAGTGAAATGTATAGTGCAGGAGATATCCAAAGCTATCTTACATTAACCTTAGACAAATCTGCAACTTCATTCACTTGGTGTTACGCTTTCAAGGAAATGCTGGCTTGTTTTGTGAATAATTATCCTCATCTAGTGACTCTCTCTTCATACACTTTTAAGACAAGTGATTGTTTATTTGGCAGATTTTAGGATTAGTTTTAAAATAAGTTTTTGTTTCAATTAAATTGATGTTATTCCATTCTATTTGATCACCTAAATAGTGAAGAGCCCTTATGTCGGAATTGATCAGGTGGTCAGAGGAATCTCCGATCCTTGTGGAGTACGATATGGGACTCTAGAGTCAAACTTTAATGCAATATGACACAATGCGCTTGCGGAAAGGGGATGAGTGGTGGTAATACTTTTCATTTCAGTTTTTGAGTATACTTACTTTTGTTTCAATTCAGTTTTTTTTTTTAGAATTTACCACATTCACTCCCTTGGCCATATTTTCATATCGGAAAATCGGTCTTAACAAGTTTTTGGCGTCGTTGTTGGGGATTGGCGCGGTTCATTTTCTCTCATTGGAAGTTGACATTTTGAAGGACGGGTGATTTTCTAATTTAGGAATTTTTTATTTTATTTTTATTTTTGGTTGTAATTTGTTTCTTAGGTAATTTTATTTTATTTTTATTTTTTACTATTAGTATTTTTTACTTTATTTTCTTTTGTTTTTCTTCTTATTTGTGGTACTCATGGAGAATATTAAGTGAAGATGGATTACTCCATAAGTAAAACAGCTTTGCCTTATTATCATTTGAATAAAAAATTCAGATTGACTCACTCATAGAACAAGAATGTGCCTTATCAAGGGAGTTCAACCCCACATTTCAAAAGAAGAGTTGTTTCTTGCTAAGGAGCGAGAATTTGCCGACATGGATGAGAACAAGAAGATGAGTAGTCTTCATGAGCGAAATTCGATTTAGATACCTTCAAGTCAAGACTAGTGCTAGATTGAAAAAAAATAGAAGCTCAGGTGGACACTTAGTCCGAGCATTCAAGATAATTTTCTAGGACCTCTCTATTAATACTTTGAAAAATCCCATTAGATGCATGGATGCTCCCTTTGAGCAATGTCTGCGAGAAATTTCATATCTTAAAATATGTGAAGAAGGTGAAAATGAGCAAAATTGAGAACAAGACACTCCCTAAACAACTTAGGATGAAGAGACATTAGTGCCGATTAGCGAAATTTGAAGAAGAAGTGAGTAATGGCTAATGAAAACATTTTGGTGAAGATTGACACATTTACCTTCCCCATGGATTTTGTGACTTAGGGCATTGAAGGGGATCTACAAAATTCTCATATACTAAGAAGACCACTTCTTTCCTCAAGCCAAGCATGGATTGACATCAACAAGGGGGAGCTCACCTTGCTTGTGGATGAGAAAGAAAGCAAGTTAAATCTTCACCCTGACCATTACCATTGACGGACGAAAGAGCCATGTGCGAAAAGTGCAACGGCTTGCTTCAATCAAAAAGAGCACATGTTTGAACGGTACCCTTTAAGCATAAATGTGTTTTACACCTACGTCACATAGAATTTGTTTTGAAGAAATTAATGGTGAACCACCAGCCATAATTAAAGGGAATTTTTAGTTTATTCCCTATTCAAAAATCGAAAGAAAACATCCTTGAGCTGAATGGTTATAAAGAGGAAGTGCTTTCCAAGATGAATGATTGGCCAAATGGAAGCACTAGTACTTTTCCAATGAGTCTAGCTGGACTCTAAAAATGGAGCATCTTCTTGGGAGGCAACCCAAGTTAAGTAATAAGGATTCTATCCACTCTCTTTTCTTTTATGTTTTTTTTAGTTACTTTATTTATTTATGTTTTTTCTTCTTTGTGATGAAAATTCCAGCGAGTGTTTAACTTTTATTTGTTAGTGTTTGAATAAAGTAGGTTTCAAGTTCAACATGTTGTCATGACTAGTTTGCAAGAGCAAAGCAGGAGTTGGAAGTGGATGATGTACCTCAAGGTGCTTGAAGTGTGAAAATGATGGAGTTGTGATGTTGAGCAAATTTGGGGTTTTGAATGAAATAGACAAATTGGCCCGAAATATAAGTTGGAAGGTTCATGATCATGCTTGAGGAGGAATTGAAGACAAGAGATGAGTTTAAGCATGAATGAAAGCATTAGAGGGTTGCTATTGGATGAATTTTGAGATGATATATAAGCATGAAGGACTTATGAAGGATAGCGAGTGATATGGGCAAGAGACAAAGCAAGAACCTAAGGAGTCAAGAAATCATCTGCTTGGACATCGGTGAACATTCCTGATTTTCTGTATTTATTGAGGCTCCAAATGGTTCACCTCAGCCCTTGAGCACATTCTACATTGAAGAGCCTTCCAACGACTCCTTACATCAATTATGAGCTAAAATGAAGGAGATATAGGTATAACAAGTTAAAGGAAGAAACGAGAGTCGCTGATAAGTGCGACGTGACCCGGCACCACGATCCCGCAACAGAGAGCTCTTAAACTCTTTAAAACCCATTTCTTCTTCCTACTTTACACTCTATCCGGCCATTACTCTTTCCCTTCCAACCATTGCAACTTAACCACTTTCAAATGCATCTCTCATCCATTCAAATCATCGATCACATCCCTCCACTAGTCCATCTCCATCATCTCAAACTTCAAAACCCATCACAAACCCACAAAATTACCTTTGTTGAACCTCAATTTTTCCATCCATCATTCCAAGCATCAAGAAGGACTACAATGAAAAAAAAAAAAATTGTGCTTTGTTGTTTGTTTTTTGGTTCTTTGTGGATCATTGTTGATTGTGGAGTGATTTGCATGTATTGAAGGAGGTTTTGAAGAATCAAAACTCACTCATTTGAGGTGAAGGAAGTTAGTGCACACCAAGTGTTTGAGAAAATACCAAAGCCACTTTCATGTTCAAAAGAGAAGCAAAGAGTGTAGAAAGGGGTAGTACACCAATGTCAAGGTCTGAAAATCCTCAAGTTTCCTATTCAAAGTGGTCGAGACTACAAAGGGGAGTTCACTTTTCCCAACTCTCTCTATTGCCCTTTTACTTTATTGCTTCCTTTTGCTCATTGCTAGACATTTAGGACAATGTTCATCCTAAAGTTTGGGGGTGTTTGTTTTGGTTAGTTTATCATGTCACACCCTACTTTATCATCGCACATGATAACTGAGGATGAAATTTTCTAGTGCTTTTATGGAGAAATGACTTTGTTTGATGCTTTCAACTTACATCTTAATTTTGGTTTATTTTGTTAGTTAAGAGTTTTTTTTTTTAGGGATTAATTGAGTTTTGTTTGGAGTAGTTGTGATATCAATAAAGATCATAATTGAACCCTTGAGATGTGGACAATATTCAAGATAATAGGACTTGACGCTTAATGAGTTATCTCTCTAATAGGAATTTAGTCATTAGTTTCTCAAAATCCATACACTTAGTCACTAAGTACCCTTGAAAAATAGTTTTTGCTTGGGTTAGAAGGTTTATGAGAATCCATCTAATTTTGATCTCCATAGGTTAGAACTTGTTATTATCGGCTTGAGGATGAAATCTAAATGACCTGACAATTGAGAAATGATATAGGCCGTCACAGGAAAGATTGTGCCTTTCAAGCTAACCCTATTAATATGCATATGCATATTCCTCTAGTACGGAATGTTGAGCCTTAAGAGCGAAAGTGCATTTTTGAAGACCAAGTTTGAAGCCCGATAACCTTCTTATACATCAACATCCACTAGCCCGAAGAACGAACTCATTTCATAACATGAGGATTTGAACATAATTGAGAAATGTGGTGAGGAGAAAGTTTGGGGGAATTATTTTTTTTCATAGGAAAAATAACTCCAAATTGGTTGAAATGATTTAAGTTGAAAAATCAAAAGAGGTTGGTAAAAGGAAGGAGAAAAAAAAGCAGAAAAACATCGAGTGTAAAGAAGCAAAATACAATAAAAAGTCAGGAGGAGTGAGTATAGCCTTGTAGCCTTCCTTCCCTAGAGCAAGTAAATCTAAGGGTGTCTCGACACTGCACACAAAACTTGTTGATGCAGGAGCTATTGATTTAAAGCTTGCTAAGGTTTGAGTAGAGAGAGAAAGCTTAAGGGGTTTGTTGTTGCACCACTTTAATAACCTTGTCTTAAAGGCCTCTTAGTGTTTGCTGAAAGAATCTGAAATTTTTCGAAAGGTGATATGAGGAGTATGGAATGATGCATCTAAATAGATTTTAGGGGTGCTTGAGAGTGTCATTGTGCTGATGGTAAGAATTAGGATGGAGTAGGAGCTGTCAATGTAAAAAAATATGTATGTTTGGGTAAGTTTTAGCCTAAAATGACTACTCAACTACCCCTTACCCAAGCCTTACATTATAAACCTATAAAGACCTACTTGATCTTGAGAGTTTTGTGCCTACATTAGTGGAGAGTGATAAAAACAACAAGCCTATGGAACCTAAATAAATTATCATAGGAGATCTGCGTACTTATCTCAATTCTCATAAACTCATCTACCTTACAATTGTTTGGATAGGGGAAGACCACACACACACACACACACACTAGTGAGAACCATGATCTAAATTTTCCTATTATGAGATTAATTCACTATTAAAATGAATAAATTATCTTGATCATATTCTCTATATTCCTTGTAAGGGTAATTCTTGAGACACATATCACATACCCCTTAGGAAGTTTGATTACTCAATTTTGGTTAAATAAAAAGGGTGAAATGAACTTTTCTCTTTCATTTTCTTGGGGACAAGCAACTTCTTTCTTTTCTTTCCTTGAGGACATGCAAAACTTTAAGTTTGGGGGTGTTTGATGAGTTCAAAACTCATCTATGTTTTGAGTTCATTTCACATGCTATTTTGCGCATTTTATATCCATGTTCATGTAAAACCCATAACATTTCCTCTAAACTTGGTTTTGTAGGATTATTGATGAAAAGCAAGTGATTTGGCAAGAAATGAGCAATATATTTCCAAAAGAAGAGTCAGCCGGGAGTCTCATAGCGCGCCACTGCGAAGATAAATGTTTTTGTACCATTTGGAACATTAAATGGTTCAAATTCCCTCATGGTTGCCTTCTACATTCAAAGAGCTTTCCAACAACACCTCACACGCCCAAATCCGAGTTAAAACGAAGAAGTTATGGCCTCTACAAGTTGGAGAAGAAAAATAAGCAATTGTCCAGAAATCGTGTCTCGACCAACAAGCTGTGTCACGACCAAGAAACTGTGTTGTGACCAAACAAGCTGTGGCGTGACCAAGCCATATCCAGGCCACAAGATAGTTCCAAACTCATATCAGAAATAAGTCCCCAAACAATCCCAAATTTGGCCTTAAAAAATTCACAAGACTATTTACAACCAAGCCATGAAACCATTTACTTGGAGTCTGAAATAGGCCATAAACAGATAAATAGCCTAAGTTGTGGCAGTCCCAATAAATGGACCATAACTTGAGCTGTAGAGGTTTGATTTGGGTGATTCAAAAGCCTAACATCAATTTTACATATTCAGGTACAACTTCTATGAAGAACACAAATCCAAATTCCCTCTGTTTACCAATCGAAAACCAGTCTCAAGATCTGGACACAAACAAATAAACAACCTAAGCTATGGCAGTCTCAGTAAATAGACCATAACTTGAGTTGTAGAGGTCCGATTTGGGTGATTCAAAAGCCTAACATCAATTTTATAGATGCAGCTACAACTTCTATGAAGAACACTAGTCCAAATTCCTATATTTCCACAATAAAAAACAAGTCCCAAACAGAGGCGAGTGTAGGTCAGCAGGCGACCTCATCATAAAAAAAAACCCGGCCAAACAGCCCCTTGGGGTAGAAAACACAGCCAAATAGCCCTTAGGGTGCAAATAAACCCAAGTAGGAAGAATTCCTACCTCTTGGAGCGTAGCCCTCGTCGAGTAAATAGACTTTAACTCTCGACCCAACGAACTCCGACCGTTAGAACGCCGGAGATTAGAGGAAGAAGCAGTCGAGTCCCTCATTCTCTCTCTCTTTCTCTTTATTTCTCTTTCTCTTTTCTTTCCTCCATTTCTCTCTTTGTTTCTTCCCTTTTATTTTTTTCGCCATCGATTCTCTCCCCTCACTCACACTTATCTCTCTCTTTGTGGCTTGACATATGGCTCGCATCATGCCATGCGTCACCCACATGTCCCTTATCATGCCAGCCAAGTGTTACCATGGCATGAGTCACATGGCATGTGTCATCATGCCATGTGTCATCCACTCATTTGGTTTCACTTTTGCCCCGTAACGCTTCATTTCGTCCCGGTTTCAATTCAAACAAATTTTGTATGAACTTTATTTAAGTTATTTTGCAACTTCTAGAATTTTCTTAAAAATTTTGTTTCTAGAATACCATTCTGGAGTGCATTGAAACGCGCCAAATCCTCCTAACCGAGTCGAGTGAAATTTTCCTAGGCAACTAGACTTCACGAGATGAACCTAATGGTGAGGTTTGTTTCATCATCTTAAAGTTCAAATTTTGGGTTTTACATTCTTCCGCCGGCCAAAAGAATTTAGTCTGAAATTCTGCACCCGTATCGCATACTATCACATGCATGCGCGACGATCGTTTTCATATCAAATGACTAATAGAACATACCTTCATCCTTAAACAAGAAAGGATAGTTGGTACGAATAGTGTCTTGCACTCCTATGCTGCCTCTTCCAATCCTCGGTGCTTCCACAACAACTTCACTAGCCTCAAGGTCTTATGTCGCAAAACTTGATCTCGGCTATCCATGATACATACCGGGTCCACTCCTCGAAGGTTCCATGCATCAATAATCTTCGCCTCGATCATAGTCGGATCTAAGAGTGTATAGGATGTGGAGACATGGAATACCACATGAACACCCGATAAGCTTGAAGGTAGCGCCAACCGATAAGCAACTTCCCTACCTCTCTCTAGTACCTCGAAGGGCCCGATATACCTCGGCGATAGTTTTCCTCGCTTGACGAATCTAACCACTCCTCTCTTAGGCATCACCTTTAAGAAGACATAGCTACAACGCCCCAGAGCGGGATCTGCGCCATTGATGCGCCAGTGGCTTTCTCCATTTCGGCGGGTGAGAAAGGCGCACGTATCAAGTCCGCGCTTCTCATAGGTGTCTTCCAACCAAGTCCGGGACACGTAAGGTCTCTCTCCCACCTCAGTCAACAAGCGGAGATCGACAAGGTCTCTCATAAAGTGCCTCATAGGGTGCCATGCGCTCGCGATAGCTATTGTTGTGGCGAATTCCACCATAGGTAAATGCTCATCCCAGCTACCCTTAAGATCCAGGATGCATACTTGAAAGCATGTCCTTTCAAATCTAGATGGTTCTCTCTGATTGACTGTCTGTTTGGGGATGAAAAGTAGTGCTCATCATCAAGTGTGTCCCCACGACTCTCTAGAAACTCTTCCAAAAATGAGTCGCAAACCTGGGATCTCGATCCGATACAATAGATATTGGTACTCCATGTAACTGGACAATCTCTCGTATATACAACTGATGGGCCGTTAGTGAGTACGTGAAAATTGGTAAAAATTGCAGACCCGTGCGCGTAAGTATACGCGTCGAGTTCACGTAGTGTAGTGGCTAGTCAAGTGTCGTTCCCACGAAGAGAAGCGTGCTAAGTACTGGTTTAGTGACCTAGACAATATTTGGATCCAGTGTTATAGAGAATTATGAATAAATTAACTGAATTAAAGAAAGCCTAATATTAAAATTTCGGTTTAAGGTAATAACGAGAAAACTAGGGTTTTTCCTTCATACCACACCTAATGAATTTTTCCTAGATAGTGCACTTATTTAATATTCCATATGATTTATGTTAAACGGGTTGATAGATTACTTTCTGAAGCTATTCTCTCTCGAGATATAACTGCCTATCTCGCTAGTGGGGTGTATTGCATCTTTGCTTCGACCCCTTGACTCCGAGATGCATGAATGTGAAAACCCTTGTGCTACACTTGGAATGCGGGATATCTCTATTCCCTGATTGACCAAGCATTGCTTTACCCATGTCCCTATGAGTCATCTTCTCTCGATGTTATCGGACTCCCCAGCATTAACATACCTGATTGTGATAATAACATGTGAATAAATGCGAGGAGTAAAACAACCATAGAAATTCATATTGATATTAAATAAACCACAATTAAAGTATTAATCCATAACGGTGTGGTTAGGGTTGACAAAACCCTAGAGAGAAAAGTCTAAAAAAATAGTGATTTTCATTACAAATTGAAAGATTTTTAGCATCAAACGAATTAGGGAAAGAAATATAGGAGAAGCTATCTTCACGATCTCCCGGAATTTATCTTCGCCAAGCTCTCTCTATCTGTCTCTCCTAGTCTTTAGTCTGCCTCCAATCCCCCCTCTTGCCTCGAAATTGCTTCCTTTTATTACCTCGGAACCCAAGCCCATCAATGGCATAGAAAATCAGAACTCTTAGTGCTCCCGTTTTGGAATGGGAGACCTTGCTACGAGCAACGAGAATCCTAGCCTTCGGGTTATTTTAGCGCGTGAGCCTCCTTGGCCATTGCAAGCACTCGTCGCTATGTGGAGTGCCTCGGTGATGCGTACGACGATCCTTCTTTGCACTTCTTTGTGCTTCTTTGCTTCGGTTCTTTTATGCTATTGTTTAGCCTTTTTATCCGATGTCGACATGCCCTATAAAACATTATAGTATGGGGGATTAGCGCAATATTAGTGAATATGAATGTGAATCATGCAAGTTGAGCAACAAAAACACATATAAATTGCATTGGAATGTATGCATGATTCACTCCATTGTTGCATACCAGAAAGTATGGAGCTAGGTTTTTCTATTTTTTTAAAACACTAATTTGGCCCTCTCACAATCTAATGAACATGTAAATCCCTTAGTGACTGTGCTTGCACCCTTTGGTATCCCTGAAAAACTCACAAACACATTAAAAACAAACAAAAGTAGGAAGTCCAAAACGAAAATTGTACCAAAAAGAAATGGAAAAGACCGAAGATAATGCTAGTGCAAAGGAGAAGGGGATCTCACAATACTTAGGTTACCTCCCAAGAAGCGCTTTGTTTAAAGTCGTTAGCTCGACATTCCTGCAACTCAAAGTTGGAAATTAGCAAACACTGTGAATGCTACCACATCTCCATAGTGCTCAAAAACACTGCTCAAAGTGGATGAAATATGTTGGCTTCCATGTCCTTAACCCTCTTGGTGTCTTTCTGTGTAGCAATAGGCTTATCATGGAAGTTTATCGAGTCACCTTGCAAGATCTCCTTATGGTGAGATTATGAGATATCTTCATTGGGATCATCATCTGGGTGCTTCATGGGCTGGAATACATGGAAAGTGACTTCATCTCCTTGGACTCTCAATTTAAGCTCACCTTCTTGCACCTTGATTTGAGCCTTACGAGTAGGCCAGAAAGTGCACGAAGTATGATGGGGTGTGTCATCTTCTTCCACAATCGAGATGAAGTCTGTGGAAAAGATAGATTACCCACTTTTACAAGGACATTTTCAATTATACCCCAGGGATGTTGGTAGGACGTCATTGATTTACCAGAAGCCCGATCGTGGTCGATTTTGGTTCCCCGACCTCGACCTTTTAAGCTGTCGAAGGCGGCATCAAGTTGATGCTTGCTCCCAATCACAAGAGCTTTTCAGAACACGGGTTTCCTATAGAGAATGTGTCATAAAGCTTCACGGATCTTGAAGTTTTTTGGGAGGCTTTTGCGGGATTATATTTACATTCCTCGGTCAGGTGATGGTCCAGTATTCTCATTCTTCTTACTTGCAGATTTTTTCACTAACTTCAATATAACTTGGCATGTTCTCAGGTCGCATCCATAAAGGGTATATATTAATATGTAGTTTCTTTGAATATAAAGAAACTTTGCTTGACTGCTTCTCTAACTACCCTTTTGAGCAACGAGGATATGGAATTGGAATGGTGAGTTCATCTATGCTTGCCTGTTTCTCGATCTCTTTCCTTACTTTATTGTCATTGGCCCCTTTCTCTTGTATCTCGGGGCGCTCCTTGCATGATCTTTCTCTACAATTTCTTCTCTTCTGTTTGGTTGTTGCCTCGGTGTTGCTAATTCTCTACAACTTCTCAATGTGACAGCTTTTACATGTTCACTACTTTCTCGTCTCGAGTTCACCTCGGAGTTACTAGGTAATGCTCCATGCTGCCTCTCAGTCAACAAAGTGGCCATTTGGCTTATTTGGACGTCCAAGTTTCTGAGTTGGGCTCCTTGATTCTATAGCTGGGTGGATTGGTTTTGTAGCTATTGAGCTTGGTTTTGGAATGTGACGCCTTCGTCTCATATATAAATGTGCTATGGGAAGTCATCAGATGAGCTAAGGCTTCTTCCAAATCCACTTTCTTCTCGGAGTGGCGACTTGCTTGCTTGAAGTGGTGTATACTATGCAGTTTATTCACTCGACCCATAATTAAGTTGCTACGATTGATACGGTTACCTCTCTTCTGATACAGCCTTGATTGGTGCCAGTTAAATTTTGTTTTTGATATGTATTACCTCCATTATTGTCCACTGCTTTGTTGTTGATTATCTTCAATTCACGCCATTGTGCTTTCCCTACTTGTCATCACGCCTGAGCTAATAATCCATGATACCGTGTTGACCTCCATAAGACTCGCAGATATCGCAGGGATTATTACGAATCGCATTCAACGTACCCTTCTTACTTTTGTAAAAATTTGTAGGCTGTTTGGATAAGCGTGCGACATGGTTTACGAGTGCTGAGAACTTACGTAATGCCTCCGTGAAGTCTTTCCCATTGATCTATCGAGGCCAGTTAGAATTAATTGTATCCTCTGCAATATCTCATAAGATTGAGTGCTGGTTTTTCATCGGGGCACCTCATAACCCAGGCATCGATGATTGTCTTGAATACGCTTAAGCGTTATAAAATGTGTGCACACGCATCCACCCTAGTCAGCTTTGTGATGTGGGCATCTCGATGGCTCATGAAATCTCTCCCAGGCCTCGGCCAAGTTCTCCCCCTCAAATTGTTTGAATGTGTTAATTTCTGGCACCAGCTGTGTGATCTTTGTAGGTGGGAAAATTTTGGTCAGAAATTTATGCACTAAGTCATTCCATGAGGTAATGGAATCCGGTGGTTGGTTAGTTAACCAATGCTTAGCTCAGTCGCTAAGTGACAGTGGGAGCAGGCGCCAATCCTAAGAGCTAACCATAACTCCATTGTACTTAAGCGTATTAAGTAGGCTTGATAAAACTTGTCAGATGTTCATTCGAATTCTCACTAGGAAATCCATGAAACTGTATATTGTGGAGCATTTGCAGAGTTACTCCTTTTAGCTCAAAGTTGTTCACTTGAATGGGTGGTTGTCGTATAGTTGACTGAACAACTGTAGGTGATAACGCGAACTCCTCAAGTAGTAAATGCTGATTATTAGGTTATCCTGGCTTGGCCGGGTAGCTGATCTCTATAGTGCATCCATTACGATCTATGATTCATTTCTTTCTTGGAAGCTGTCTTCATCCTCTTGATTTTGCATGATTTCAAATTGGAGTTCAAGTGTGCTTCTCACCATGTCGATACTAATGCTCATTACAGTTTAGGATCGAATGAGTAATTCCCTGCGATCTTGTCTTTGCATACACACTAAGTGCTTTCCCAAAATCACAAGTATGAAGTCGAGACCAAGTCACAACACAGATGAAATAAGGCACAATACCTAAAACAAAGGATAATAAATAAAGAAAAAAATAATTAATAAGGAAAAATAACTAATCAAATAAAATAGATCAAAAGAGTCTGATCTATGTCCACGATTGTCAATACTCCAAACACCGAAACTTCTCCACAGCGGCGTCGCCAAAAACTTAATGGGGTACATTGGTGAGTGCGTGAAAATTGGTAAAGGTGCGGACTGTCAACCAACAAAATATCTGGCATCAGGGAGTTAACAGAAGATGTGACTTGGGATGTGGACATTCTGAAGAGAAGCGTCTTTAAAAATCTTACGGTTCAGTGACCTGCTACATTTGGATCAATATTATAGCGAATTATGAATAAGTGCGCCCAGATTAAAGCCTAATATTAAAATTTCGATTTAAGGTAATACTTGAGAAAACTAAGTTTTGCCTTCGCCTACCACACCAAATGGATTTTTCCCAGATAGTGCACTTATTTAATATTCCATATGATTTATGTTAGTGGGTTGATCGTGCCTACAAGCTATTCTCTCTCGAGATCAACTGCCTATCTCGCTAATTAGGGTGTATTATCTCGCCGACCCCTTGACTCAGAGATGCGCCAGATAATGAAAACCCATATGCCACACTTGGAATGCGGGATGTCTCCCATTCACCCGATTGACGGCGTTAGCTTTTTATGTCCACTACGAGGAGTCATCTTCTCTTGATATCAGACTCCTAGCATTAGCATGCCACAATTGGCTAAATAATAAAATGTGATTAAATTTAGGAGTAAAACAACCATAGAAATTCATATCGATATTAAATAAACCACAATTAAAGTACTAATCCATAACGATGTGGTTAGGATTGACTAAACCTGAGAAAAGTTGGTTCATAGTGATTTTTCATTACAAGTGAAAGATTTTTACCATCAAGCAGATTAGGAATACGAGAGCTGCAATCTCCCGGAATCCTTCTTTGCCAAGCTCTCTCTATCCGTCTCTCCTAGTATTTAGTTTGCCTTGATCCACCGCTCTTACCCGCGAAATTGCTTGGCACATACCTCGGAACTGGGCCATCAATGACGAAAATTAGAACTTTTGGTACTCCGTTTTGGAATGAGAGACCTGCCGCTACCTTGCTGGTGAAGGGGCTTAGCGGCGTGCAGAGACGACGAGTCTGACCGCCCGGGTTCTGGCTGCGGCGTAGGCCTCCCGCGTTCTTTGCAAAGCGGCTACGCCACGATGTGGAGTGCCACCATTGCTAGCGTGCAGATGATCCACTACTACACTTCTTCGGTGCTTCTAACTCTTAGCCCGGTTCTTTTATGCTATTGTTTAACTTCAACATACCAATATCGACATGTCTATAAAACATTATAGTATGGGGATTAGTATGATATTAGTGAATATGAATGAATCATGCAAGTTAGCTATAAAACATAAATTGTCTTTGGAATGTATGCATGATTCCTCCGATCAACAACGTCGATTTCCTCAGTGAAGGACATCATACCCGGCCCGAAAAGTGTGTCGACTTAGTAAGCTAGTCCCACTTTATCCACCCTGCCCAAGTCATGCCCTCGCGATGCACGTAGTGCGTGGCAATTCAAAAGTCGCCGTGTCATGTTACCACTTCCACTCAACTACCTCCAATGGCTGGAGTAATCCTGCTGGCCTCTGTGCTCAGCCTTTACATGCTGACACGTGAGACATCAACAAACAAAACTCCAACGGTTTCTTCATCCCACTCCAGTAATACTGGAGATGAAGATCATGGTACATCTTCATGCCACACGGATACCGATCAGCAGGAAAATGGAACTCCCTAAGGATATCCTTTCTCGGATCGCACAATTAGGGAACCTGATTCTTCCCTTATACCAAAAACTACCATGGTGTAGATAAACCCAATCTCATCCACATGTACCCGGTACGTACCAGTCACGATGGATGATATCTCTGTGTCCTATCCCTTGGACTCGATCACTCTACTCAGTAGGGAAGGCGTAGCCACTTCAGCTCCCAAATATCTTGAGCTTTGAGCTTGGCCCTATGTGCATTCCCGAGCGTCCTGATCTCAGGCGTGCCGCTCCGGAGAAGCCACTAGCCAACACTCCTCGTGGTCGGTAGGTGCATCGAGCACCACGTTTTCCTTGTCGGGGTGGTAATCTGAAAGTGGTCGCAATCCATCAGTCTCTATCCACTTGCGTTGCCTCATGTTGAGGTCCCGCTATGTGAAAATGTACTTCAGACTCTTGTGGTTTGAAAACACCTCGAACTGTTCACCGTATAGATAGTGGTCTTCAAATCTTCAGCGAACAATGGCGACGATTCCATTATCATGCGTGGGTAACTCATCATGGTTCTTCCTTCGAGCCCTTAGAAGCGACAAACCTTCACGAACTACATCCCAAAACACATCCCAGGTCGAGTCATAGAGGCATCACAATACACTCTGTACCTATGTCCCCTTTCCAGAACTATCTAAATAAGAGTTGAAGTAAGCCTCCTCTTCAATTCTGAATGCCACTCTCCCTTATGAAGTCATTCGCTCAAACTTGACCTCCTTAAGATTGATCTAAATCATTAGTCCGGTTGTCGGGAGAAGTCCTCAATGAACCTCTTGTAATACCTTGCCAATCCCAAGAAATTGCGTATATCAAAGATTGACTTCAGTCTCTCCCAGCTACATGGTACCTCAGTCGCTCCGAAGCGGCACACATGCCCAGATAATCTTACCTCGAAAGGCAAAATTCACACTTAAGATTTAGCATACTCACGTGGTCTCTCAAGACCTAGATAACAATCCTCAAGTGACCCTCATGTTCCTCCTCCGACTTGGAATAGATCAAGATGTCATCAACGAATACCACAACAAATGATCTAAGTAGGGTTGGAACACCCTATGCATGAGATCCATGAATGCTGTTGGAGCATTCGTCAATTCGAATGGCATCACTGTGAACTCAAAATGCCCATACCCCATCCTGAATGTTGTCTTAGGGATATCTACCTCCCTAACCCTCAACTGATGGTAACCGGCGCGGGGATCTATCTTCGAATGAAACGCACCCTCTCGATTGATCGAATAAATCATCAATCCTCGTGAATGGTACATTCTTAGTAACCTATTTAGCGTTGGTAGTAGATCTGAAAGCCAAAGGGTCTTATCCTTCTTCTTGGAGAACAACACAGAAGCTCCCCAAGGTGGAGTGCTCAGTATAATAAAACCCTTGTCTAGCAATTCCTACAGTTGGACCTTGAGTTCCTACAACTCAATAGGCGTCATTCTATGCGGAGTCATAGAAATAGGCGATGTACCAGGGTGCAACTTAATAGTGAAGTCTACATCCCTATGAGGAGGCAATTCTGGTAGTTCATCAGGAAAAACGTCCTCATACTCACAAACCACCCAAGGTAGACTCAACTCCTGTCTCGCCTCATTCTCCAGGGTAAGGCTTGTTAGCCAACCCATCAACTACATGTGCCATCTAAAATCGTACACGGCTTGGGGCATAACATCATGCTTATCCCCCTTAAACATAACACAAACATCATCCGGTGTGTAAGCAATAACCCTCACATGATCCTGATATTGGCGACTCGATGTCGCCGTCGGCCAATCCGTCAACGAGGATGACATGGCTTGTAAGCGTGTCCGCTGACCTAAAGGTCGCGGTGAAGCAAAAATCCCTAAGATCTCTAACTCACAATCAGAGCATATCTTATCAACACTCACCTTAGTTCTAGGGGGAATTCACATCTGTGGCTTTTCTAAGGTTTTAACCTCTAAGCTTAAAGCTTACACATGATCTGCATTAATAAAAGAAAGAATGTGATGCGCCGTAATCCAAATGAACTCTTGCTATAAAGCGAAAGAAGCGAAATGTACCACTGAAAAAGCCAGAGATGATACGTGGCGACGTGTGATAGCGAAGACAAACGCCCATATTACTTGAAGTCCGACTTGTGAGCCTTGGCCTCGATCTTGACCGATTCCATGACTAGTCAGGCTGATTGTGAAGTGGTAGAGACTGTCTGCGGCGCCCAGGCGTGCAGTTCCCTTGGCCCATGGTGGGGTAAGGAGGAATAAAATAAGTTTATGAATGTCCCACTGATGACTGGGTCTAGTGTGTCCCATAACTTAAGGACCCCTTCTTTTGAGGGCAATCTCGTCTCATGTGTTTAGGCTAGTGGCAATGGAAACATGTTCCCTGCACTGGCTAGCTAGGAGCCTTGAAATGTCTCCTACCTTGGGATGATCAACCTTGGCCTTGGCCTTGATAGCTGCGGCCCTGTCCCTGAAACTCTTTCGGAGTAAAACTCCTCTGTTTCTTTCCTAAGCTAGAAGAAGGTTGGCTCTCCCTTCTCTTATCTTTAACACCTACATCCCAGATGTTCCATGCGTCATCTACCTCCCTCTCAACGACCATAGTTGTCTTGACCATCAAGTCCATGTCTTGAAGGAGAAATCCCAAAATTTTACCCCGGATAGACAATTTCAGACCATCCTTAAATTTCCGCACTTTGCCTATGTATGTGGCCACATAATCATTAGTGAAACGGGTTAATTCAGTAAACCGAGCCACCTATTCAAGCACTATCATCGTCCCTTGTTTAAGTTCCATAAACTCCCGAGCTTTTGCATATTGAGCAGATGCTGGGAAAAACTTGCCCATGAAGAGCTCACGAAACTCTTCCCATGTCATTACCTCTAAGTCCCTCGAGGCTTTGACCTAATCCCACCACACTTGGGATTCGCCCTCTCGCTAAAATGTGGCTAGCTTTACTTAATGGCATCGAAGGTGATCTCCATAGCTTCCATAATCTTTCTGACTTGGCAGAACCAATGATCAGCTACCATCGGCTCCCCTCCTCCCTCGAGGGTTGGAGGATGGTATGCCTTGAACCTCTGGAGGTTACTTGACCCTCCCTGGCTCCCAGTTGCACTAGCTTGTGCAATGGTGGCAGCCATAGCACTCGCATGTGCAATAGTAGCAATCACAGCACCAATAGCCTCTATGAAGGCTTGTTAGTCAAAGGCCAGTGGTAGTGGGTTGTTGCTCCGCCCACCACTGCCTCGGCGTCCTCTTCCTCAACTAGCCATCTACATATGTCAAATAGCAATAGAGTATTACATGGTATTCAAGAATGGTACTCAAGTTTAAACTTCTAGATTTCTCTCCTTGTCTAACTAGTAGTGCTTGTGCCAACCCCTAATAGACCCCTTAGTATCTCGAACAATCTTGTTCGTTCTTTTTCTAAACCCCCCAAAGGTTATGTTTTCTAACCTTAGTGTTCCTTTTTTTTCCATATACTTTTTACCATGTATAGAATTTACACAACACATAACACACAATCATGTAGCATATTAGGGCACAAAACATGAAATGTATAATGAATGCAACGGTCTAAACCCATGCCCAATCTGATCTCTAGATAATCTGTCTCTCTCAGCTCGATGCAGTATAGCCCAAGCCGAGTCTGATTCACCATCAACCCGTGGAAATACTACCTTAAGTAATCGTATACTTAAGCTCTGATACTAAACTAGTATCAGATGCTTGTGGATATCGTGTAACTCGATACCACATCATCATGTCCCATTTACCGGGATCCATTTATCCACATTTAATTTTAAAAATATACAAAACTTACATTAAAATAGCCCGTAAGAGTTCGATCATGACTCCCTTACAAATATTACATGTAAAAACTAGTTTATTCCAAAAGTTCTACAAAAAGTTTATCAAAGCCACATGTTGGCTTTCTTCACCCTTACGGCCCAAATGTGAGCCATCCACTAGTGTGTGTCCTGCACCTGAAATGTTTTCCCATATAGGGTGAGCCACGCCCAGTAGAGAAATCTTTCCTAATGAGGCTACTCCCCACCTAAGTGCACATGCAATGGTCATGTTCCACAAACTGCATTCGCATTCTATTCCCTCTACTAGTCCTCATGTCATGTCATGCCATGAAATGAGATGAGACTCAATCATGTACCATGCCCCGAGTCCTCATCGACTCCCACCACACAATGTGAATGCCAATGTGTGATAAACTTTCATTGATGAATCAGATCCAATGAACACTTTGAAATAAAAGTCGTCTGTTTATAAACCAAAGCTTTTATGGATGTCATAATTTCAAATGATCTTTTTATAATCAAAACCCATGTGTTTCATAGGCAGTGGATTTTCGGGGTCTCATTGCAGGACTCCACACACCTTCTTACACTTTTTGGACTTCCACCGTTGGTGTGTATGAACCCGATGTCAGTCTTCGCTGAGAGAGTGTCTAGCCCTTCTTGTTATTACCCATAATTTTCTTTCCAATGTTATGCAGCAGATCCCGACTATATTAGACTTAGTCTGATGATGCAGAACCCACGATCAATCACCAAATGTGGTATTGATTCAAATCATGCACTCACATCTATGAATTACAATGTTCCCATGCATATGCAATGTGATACTTACCATTGCATCTCGATGTCATGCCCCATATGTAATGAATTTCATATGGACAATATAAGTCATGTATCATACCATGCATCATGGACAATTATATTATGAGCATATAATTTCCAAACCAAACAATCATCTTAATATCCGATAATTCAATCACACATATATTAGCGTTCAATCAATTACCTGACATGTCATTCAAACTCGAAACAATAATGACTTGATCTCGAAGACCCGATTGTGGCATAAAGATGCTCATAAAAGCGATCCGCGCAATAAGCCATAACTTATGCCACACAATCATGCCACGAAACGAGAATATAAAAGCGGTCGGACTTTGCCCGGGATTGTCCGCAATCGAGGCCATGGTCGAGCCACAAAACTAAGACATGCATAGGCCATAAACAAAGCCATATCCAAGCCATAGGATATTCAGAACTCAGTTCAGAAATCAGTCACCAAACAATCCCAAATCTGGCCTTAAACAATTCACAAGACTGTTTACAACCAAGTCATGAAACCAGCCACCTAGTAGTCTCAAAATAGGCCATAAACAGATAAACAACCTAAGTTGTGGCAGTCCTAGGAAATGGACCATAACTTGAGTTGTAGAGGTTTGATTTAGGTGATTAAAAAACTGACATCGAATTTATCAAATGTAGCTGACTTCTATGAAGTACGAGTCAATTCCCTCCGTTTCCCGATCGAAAACTAGTCAAGATCTCGACACAAACGAATAAAAAACCTAAGGCTGTGGCGAGTCTCATTAAATGAACCATAACTTGGTACGGCAGGAATCATAGTTGGGTGATTCAAAAGCCTAACATCAATTTGACAGATATAACTACAACTTCTATGAAGAACACCGAGTCCAAATTCCCTCTGTTTCCCAATCAAAACTAGTCCCAAACTAAAGGTAGAGTGTAGATTACCGAAAATAAGACCAGCCTCATCATAAATAAAAAATCGAGGCCAAACAACCACTTAGGGCAAAACAGCCAACGTACATATGAGTGAAATAAACATGTTGAATCCACACCTCTTGGAGCTTAGCCCTCGTCGAGTAGATGGACTTTAACTCTCGGCCCGACAAACTCCAACCATTGGAACATCGGAGATCAAAGGAAGAAGCTGCCAATTCCCTCATTCTCTCTCCCTTTCTCTTGTTCTTTCTCTTTCTCTTCTTTATCGCTTTCTCGCTTCTTTCTCTTTGTTTCTTCCACTTTTATTTTTTCTCCACCAGATTTTTCTCCCCCGCTCCACACTTATCTCTCTATTTGTGGCTTGACACATGGCTCTCATCATGCCATGTGTCACCCACATGTCCCTTATCATTCCAACCAAGTGTCACCATGGCATGAGTCACAGGGCATGTGTCATCATGCCATGTGTTACCTACTCATTTAGTTTCACTTTTTCCGGCAGCTTCATTTCTTCTGGTTTCAATTCAAACAATTTTTGCCATGAACTTTGTTGAGTTATTTTGTAACTTCCAGAATTTTCTTAAAAATTCAGTGTCTGGGGGTCACTCGTTACCAATTTCCTTGAAAAACGTGAAAATCCACCTATTCGGAATTCGACGAAATTTTCCTAGGCAACTAGACTTCACGAGACGAACCTAACGGTGAGGTTCGTTTCATCATCTTAGAGTTCAAATTTACTCGGGTTTTACAAGAGCAAACACACCATCAGTTCGCCGAAGTGGTGGCAATGTGTTTTTGTCGACCATTCGACAGCCGTTTTATCCTGGGAGAAAGACGCCTTGGGATTCTCAAGGCACCAATGGAGAAAGGGAATTTATCTTAAGGAAATTGTGGATTTAACAAGACTCGGTTGTTTCCTATTTTGGTTTTATTTCTCCTTCACTATCCACTACTTCAGTTTTTTTTTTTTTTTTGGTTTCGTTCAAGCTGATCGTCTTTATGTAGAAGGAGCAAGTTTTTTTTTTTCTAAATAGTATCAACATGGACCTTAATGGATAATATTTCGTGGAGAAGCGACAATCTTCGAAGTATGAAAAAGTGAAGGCGCCTTGCATGAGGGCATGCAAGATATTAGGTGGGGAGAATGTCACGGACTTATTGTGTGTGCATCTGTGACAATAGCTGAAGAGCTTAATGAAGATTAAGCATGCTGACGAGTTTGAGCGGAATGGTGTGAGATTGCTCCAGAGATGCATGCAAGTGGATCATAAGTAAAGCTTCTTCAGATTTCAAGCATGTCAATACGGTTAAGTTTGGGGAGCTTGTCGCTAGTATGGGACTTGACTATGAAAAAGGGTGTTGGCCTACCAGCCTGAGCTGGTCGGGGCTGGAGCCGATGCTCATGAGCGGAGTAGGGCGAAACCGGTCGACTATCGTCATGAGGTTGTGGCATGGAAAATTGAATGTCATGAAAGTGTCTATGTGAGACTTCCGCACAAGCCACGCCTCTGCGTGAATGAGTACGCTCGTGACATTAATATTCTTAATAGCTTATGAATTAAGATTTTTTAGACATATTGGATATGCCTAATTAATGAGATTTGGATACAAGTCCACACCAGGGTCCTATTGTGGATTTGTTTTTTTTATTTGGCCAAAAGCATTCAACCATTTTTTTTTATTACACTATTAGTAGGATGCTTTTGGTTGAATCGAAAAGGCTTAAAATTTTGTTTTTTTTTTTAATCAATCAAAAAAACAAACGTCACCTAAGAGCAAAACTATCTTTTATTCCAAAAAGCAAGTTCAAATACTTGGGGCTTGTTTGTTTACTGTTTTTGAAAACTGTTTTCTATTCTCATAAAGAATGAAAACAAGAAAAATAGGGAAAACATGTTTGGTTTCCATAATTTTTTTTTTTTTGAAAAATATAAGAAAAACACTAAATTTAAATAACAAATTAGAGTTTTCCAAAAACACATTTGTCATGTTCTTTATGTTTTCAAGCGATCTAGAAACGATTTTTCAAAACGAACACAAAAACATAAATAAATAAAAAATGAAATTCAAAGAACAAAAAGTAAATTGTGATAGCATCATCATCATTATAAAACACTTAAAATACATTTTTTTTTAAAAAAAAAGCCTAAACCAAAGCTACTAATTCCCAGAGACACCAAGCTTGCTGTGGATTGCAATTTCATAACTAAAATCAAAGGACATTCATCCATCTAGAGAGATTGGAATAAAACATAGCCATTAATTACATTTTTCCCTATTTCCTTTTTTCCTTTGTGGAGACAATTGGACTTGCAATGGATTCTTCATCTCTACTTTGACCTCTTGCTTCTCTGATAGATCAACTACATCTCCCTCCACAGCTTTCCATTCAAAACTCCATACCAAATTGGCCACAAAATATTCAGAGATCTTGCAATGCTAATCCTTCTTACTGGACATATCCTCACTCTCCTGCTCCAAAATGTCATCATCTTAATCTCACTTGCTTCATTGATATCAATGCATCAATGCTTCGACCTCATTCCATTCTTATTCAAGAACCTCTCCGGCTTGAACTCCATTGGGTCTTCCCGTATTTTAGGGTTCCCGATTCATTTGAAATCATGAAATTAATAAGAACCACTTCTTGGGGATGACATAACCTTCCAAGTATGGCATCTTTTACCAATTATTTCCTCCACCTCTTCCTTCCTTCCCTTCCCATACTTGTGTTTAATCTCCTGGAAAAGCTTGGCTTGAATTTAGGGTTTCTCAGGGTTCAAAAAATCAAACCTGGCGTCAGGTATGACTCGGCCGATTCGTGAGTGAATCAGTCCTCACCCCGCATCCAATACCGACACGGATCCTGAGATGTTGATGAATCGGTTGAAACTCGGCCGAACTCTGCAAAATTTGGCCAAACTCGGCCAAATTCCCGAGATGACTCGGTAAACTTAGTGAAAGACAAAAAAACGAATCTCTCAGTACAAACTGAACCAAAAAGGAAAAAAATTCTCCTTTTATAGATTCCTCTAAAAAGCAAAAAACCGTGAACGATTTCATAACCTGACAGGCGGGAACAACATCAATAAGCGAAGAGCGAAGAATTCCTAGATCACGAGATTTTGATGTCGAAATCTCGAAGCGAAGAGCGAAGAAGAGGAGGAAAGCAAACCTCGATCAGCCCAGGCTTCGCCGTTGCTCGTCGAAAATCTCAAGGCTCGAGGCGGTATTTGCTTTGTAGAATCCGCGGTCGCGAATCCACCGCGGCCCGTAGCTAAACGTCGCTCAAAACCCCTTAGTCATCGGCCACCGCTGCTCGCTCCAGCATCAAGTGAGATCAAATCCGGTAGTGGCCGTCGACCCACTTCCCTGTCTCCTCTGTATGCTGTTGCGAGTGGAGCGAGCAAGTTCCTCTATTTGGGCATTTAAACCTTGGTGTCGTTTCATTGTTTAATTTTTTTTTAAATACCTAATAAAACGATGTCGTTTAAGGCTATTAGAAACCAAAACGACGTCATTTTGGGTATGTGAAAGCTGATTCAAAACGACGTCGTTTTGGACCAGCGCAGTCCAAAATGACGTCGTTTTAGTATAGGCAGAATTTATAATTGCAGCCATAAAACGACGTCGTTTTGTCTCTAAAAAGGCCAAAACGACGCCGTTTTATCATCAGAAACTACTCTAAACCCTTATTACCCCATTTTTGCCATGTTTCCAACCAAAAAATATATTTAGCATATTTACCAACTTCTAATTAAGTTCAATATATAATATTATAAATAAAATAAGAATAATAAATTAACAAAACCATAAATCAATTTTTTGTGAACAATATAAAATGCAAATAAAAATATTATTTTACTTATTTTACCAAACATAAATAAGATTAATTCAAAATTAATAATTCATGAAAAACAAACATAAATAAGAATAATTAATCGAATCGTATTAATATTAAATTAATATGGTAATATATTATAAATAAAATAAGATAAATAAATTAACAAAACCATAAATCATATTTTTGTGAACAATATAAAATACAAATACAAATATTATTTTATTTATTTTACCAAACATAAATAAGATTAATTCAAAATTAATAATTTATTAAAAATAAGCATAAATAAGATAATTAATCTAATCGTATTAATATTAAATTAATATGGTAATATATTATAAATAAAATAAGATAAATAAATTAACAAAACCATAAATCATATTTTTGTGAACAATATAAAATACAAATACAAATATTATTTTATTTATTTTACCAAACATAACTAAGATTAATTCAAAATTAATAATTTATTAAAAACAATCATAAATAAGAATAATTAATCTAATCGTATTAATATTAAATTAATATGGTAATATATTATAAATAAAATAAGATAAATAAATTAACAAAACCATAAATCATATTTTGTGAACAATATAAAATACAAATACAAATATTATTTTATTTATTTTATCAAATATAAATAAGATTAATTCAAAATTAATAATTTATTAAAAACAAGCATAAATAAGAATAATTAATCTAATCGTATTAATATTAAATTAATATGGTAATATATTATAAATAAATTAACAAAACCATAAATCATATTTTTGTGAACAATATTAAATAAAAATACAAATATTATTTTATTTATTTTACCAAACATAAATAAGATTAATTCAAAATTAATAATTTATGAAAAGCACTTTTAATTTATTTAATTGAAAATGGAAATTTTGTAAATTTATTTACCACTTGGTAGAAATTTAATTTTTGTTGAAGAACAATTATATTAGAAAATAATTTAATTGTATGATATTTTTTGTTTCTTTTATACATGGTTAGGTGAGAGCGTTTTTGGAATGGGCAGCATGATATTGGTTGGGAGTATCTCTCTGCGGAACGGATTGGGTGGTAATAGAAGAACCCCAAATGTAAGTCTTGTGGAAAGGTTATTCATGGAGATATAACAAGATTAAGCAACACTAGCTATGCACCTCCTCTCTCAGGACAGTAAGAAGGATGCCAGTGTACTGTGAAGTGTCACAAGCATTAGATTGTATATCTCCCCACAATGCTTCGAATAATTTGAATGAAAAAAAAAAGGAGCGACTTATGAGTTCTTTAAATGAAGAACATTTTCATGAAATTGATGAGGCCACGGTCGATGAGGATTGAAGTCGAGATGACTGATTTCGAAAGAAGACAAATGAAGCATGCAATGATAGAAAGTCGTTGTGTTTTTTAAGAAGGTAGACACGGGCATGAGAGGTGTGGTACTTCCTCACAACCTTGTGGTGCCGGTATCAAGCGTGGCCCGATTGACTTTAGCATAGAGAAGGAACTGACATACCAGCAGGGGATTGATCCCTAAGTATTTCGTTGAAACAAAATCAATAAAAGTATGTTTTACTTGAAGGTGTAAGAAAGTGCGATTGCCGCCATCTCTAGAATTTTCTCTTTAATGGAATACCTTTCAATGCAGCTGATAGTGGGCCTTACTATCAATCTTTGATTGATACCATAACAGAAGCAGGTCCGGGTATCAAGGGTCCTACAAGATACCAAATTGGCAATGCATATCTAGAGGAGGAAAGTGCAAGAGCTTGAGGTATATATGAACACATTGAAGGCCAAATGGCCTGTATATGGCTGCACCATCGTGTGTGATGGTTGGAGTTATAGAACTAGAAAACTAATCATCAATTTAGGGGTTTATTGTGATATAAGCATGATATACCTTTCTTGAGTTGACCTTACCCGACATACTACAAGGCAATTACATCTTTTCCCTTATGGATAAGATTGTTGAGAGGTTGGGAGGAAAATGTTATGCAGTAGTCATTGATAATGAGGCAAGTTTTAAGCGGTGGTATATTGTTGATGGAGAAAGCCTTGAAGCATTTGTTACGGTCTCCTTGTACGGCGCATTGTATTGATTTAATGCCCGAAGATGGTGATATGTCTTGAAGCATATTAAGGAGACTTTAGATCCAGCAAAGATGATCACAAGCTTCATTTATGATAGCTCGAAATTATCAGAATTGATAAAAGGGTTCGCAGGATAGAGATCTCTTACGCCTGGAATAACCCGGTTGCCATGAATTTATTTCACTTCACTTAGTCTTATCTACGTTATAGGCGATTTGAAGATGATGTGCTTGACCGAATGAGTGAAATTGAATTAAACAAAGATCGGAGTAGAAAGAGTTTAAGAGATAAGGTATCCAACCTTATCTTAACTGATCTGTTTTGGAAGAAGGCAAAGGAAGTCTAAATCATCATGGAACCTCTGGTCAAAGTTTTGAAATTGGTTGATCAAGATAAAAAGCCCACACTGTCAATCATTTATGAAGCAATGGATAGAGCTAAATTGGCTATAAAGTCATCGGTGAAACATTGGGAAAGTTATTGGGAAGTCATTGACATAAGGTAGGCAAATCAATTGCATAGACATTTGGTAAGCCGTGTAATACAAAACTTCTTATACAGCTTATTATTATCTTATTTAAAGGCAAAGTATTATACACTAATAATTTATTTTACTTTGTCAAGATATTTTTAAATCCAATGCTTCAATATTCAAAGCAATTCTCCTACCATCCGAAAGTTAAAATTGGACTAAAGGAGGTTATCAAGAGATTGGAGCCAGATTTGGATAGACAAGCAAAAGCTATGAACGAGGTATAACAATAACTTGTGTTATTTTATAATATATTTTTTTATTTATAATGTGCATTAATAAAGTGAAGAACATTACAATGTAGGTGAAATTATTTGTTGAAGGCCAAGGAGAATTTGGAAGTGCACTAACCAAAAAAGCAATAAATCACTCTCTTCCAAGTACTCACTATATTTATTTATTTATTTTAAAATACAAATTTTCATCATTTTCTATTAAATATATATTTGTGCCTAATATGTTTTTTTTTTAATAATAGCTGAATGGTGGAACAATTATGGTGATGAAGGTCCACATCTTCAAAAGATTGTTGTCAAAGTTCTAAGTCAAACATATTCTTAATGATTGTTGTAAAAGATTGTTGTGAAAGAAATTAGAGCATGTGGTCATTGATTCACACAATCCAATTGACCTGAATCATATTCTTAATGATGATGATATATTAGATGAGTGGATACGAGAAGGAGAAGAACCTATTTTATCATCCGATAATTTGATCAAGTCGGATCAAGACCTTCCCTTTATATTGCAGAGAAGCAAATTTCGTACGATGATGGTGGCACAAGTAATTGTGGTAAGTAGCGTGGAAGCAGTAATGCGCAAGGATGAGACATTAGTTCTTCTCGTAAAGGTAAGGCTCCTCAAATAATTGTTTCAAATACTAGTAGTGATGATGGTGACGATAGAGTCAATAGAGGGGCTAGCAACATTGTTGGTGACAGTGAAGAGAGTGAAGACACCAATGGGGACAATGGAGCAAGTGATGGCATTGGAGCAAGCTGTGCTGTTGATAGTGGGTATGTCAATCAAGTTTATCATGGCATGTCGTGGGCGCAGGGAAATGAAAATTATTATGCCACACAAGATACTGATCATGGATATGTGCTGCCACATGGATCACAAAGCACTTCGGGAAAGACTCCGACTCACATTTCCTAGTGATGATGACTATTCCAATGGGCATGATTATAGATCAAATTGTAACCAGATTGATGAGCACTTCCAATCCTTGGCTCTAGGATCAATACCTCATTTCAGGGGAGAGGGAGATAGATCCTATCATAACTTTGGAAGTAGTGATAATTCTTCCAATGCTTTTAGTGGGTATGATTTTGATCAATATTCAACCACTGGAACAAGAGCTAGTGGTTCCTATGGATATGACCAATATTTTGATAGCAGTAGCGTTGCTTATCGGGGTTTTGGATACTATCAGCATGGTGTTGAACCTGAGTAGCCTCCAAGGCCATATTTTCCTAATTATGGATCATCAACGCAATCATCTTAGCCAACACATTCAAGTGATGAACAATTCTTTCAACCACATTCTCACTATGCAAATTATCGTCCTGATTTGTATGCTCGTCGTAGAACTAATGATGATGATGATTTTGAGCCCCCTTGTCATTCAACATGGTATTGATTGATGTATTTGATGACATTTTGTTAAAAGTTGTTATATATGTTTTGATATAAAATAATTTCTTTGTTAACATTAGCATACATATCTCTTCAATCGAATGCTTCATTACCTATTTAAATAATTTTAAATATAAAAAAAAACTTGTTTTATTAAATTTTTAGCTTCCTTAACGATCTATTTTCTAATAATTCTATATAATATTTTAATTTATCTTATTTTGCGACGTACGATACGTGACTTGATCGATACATCATGGATCGCATGCCTCTGACTATCCGAGCCTAAGGATCGATACCGCGACTTTGAACCATGGGGTTTCTTCACCAGATTCTCCATGATCCATTGTAGCGCCATCTCCCCTTCATTCACCTTTCTGTTCTCTTCAGGAAGGTGCAGATCCAGCAAGTATCAACATAAGATAACACATAGTTGTTCATCTTCGATACTTGCTCGATTTCTGCTTTAGCCACGCCTTATGTAGGGCAAGAGAACGTCATTGTGGTCCCATGGTCGGGTATAACTCATTCCAATGATTCCGGAACAAAACCTTTCCCACCTTTAGCCAGAAGTTTAATACAGCCAAGCGAGGAAAACTCAATAGAACTTTTCTTTGAATCGTCTCAATGTTAAAGTCATGTTCTTCTGCGACGAAGACTCGTGAACAGCAAATAGGAGCAAGAACAAGAATCGGAATATCATCAATCGTATGGTCGGGGACGATAGTGTACCGGGCAAACAAGCACCCGCATGGAGGCTCAGTAAATCAAATGAGGTGTGTGTAAAACATTGTCCTTAGGAATAGGACAATTCTTCAGAGTCAAGGACAAACTCTGGAGTAGGAATGATGGTAGATATTCAAAGTTGAAGAAGAAAGGTGGAGATTGAAAAAGTGTACATCAAAACCCGTTTGTATTTATAGACAAAATCTGGTTTGAGTTTCAAGGGTTTAATCACGCGTAGGGGGTCAAATTCATTTATCTGCACTGAAACCAGTCTTTCGGCTCATTTCTTGGGTGCATGAGGACTCCCCTCTTCTCAAGTCATGTACAACCCCATAATTGACTTTTAATATATAAACCCAATAAAAACTCTTATCTTGAAAAACTATTGTTTACAACACTCAATCTCTTGAATCTGCTTCTCCTCAAGCTTATCCCATAACACATGAGAACAGCAAGCAAAACATAGTATACCAAAACCGATGAACAAGTTGAACCGCCTCACCTGAGGCTAGAGAGAAGAAGTCAAAATCTCCAAAATCCAGCTCCGCGCCGGAGAGTAGCCGCCCGCGGAAGGTGGAGGATCTCATGCAGGAGGTTGTGGCGAGGGAGCCGCCGCCTGGCCGTGGTGCCGAAATGATGTTATGCCGATTACAAATTGTAACCAATTTCACTCCAAGTGGCCTGAGGGCGGTCGGCGAAAACGGCGCCGTTTTGGACCAAGGCCTGGTAGGCTAGGGAATTAGAGGAGACAAAGATGGATGTGTGAGAGCCGATTGGGAGGGTGACGATGGGGCCGTACTTGGCATGAATATTTCGGAGTATTGGTTTGAGCTCTAAGAATGATTTAAGCAGCCATAGCAGCCTCCCTATAAAAGGAACCGTTTTTGATTCTGGAGGAAGGTTGAGTTTCGGATTGATGAAATCATTAAGAGATTTCAGTAAAGCTGCTATACAGAGGGAGATGACAATGGTGAAATCCCATGTCTCCATTCTTGTTACAGAATATGGAGAAGGAGAAGAGAAGATGACTGAAACAGCCATCTCCATTAAATATATATATATACATAGAAATATTCGGATAAAAGATATGAAATAATGCAATATTAGTGAATCTAATCTATCTTTTCTTTTTTTTTTCTTTTTGAAAAATAACCCATATGGGACAAAAACGACGCTTATTTACATTATTATGTCTTAAAAGATATTTACTTTTGCAAGAAAACAGAAGGGTATTTTTGTCAAAATCATGCCAAAAATTGATAAAGAGTCGACCTCCGAAATCGGGTTTTCAAAAGGTAATATATATACTTGATTTGATTAAATGACCTTTGGAAACCAAAACCTTTGAAATCCGAATTTATTAAATTCTTGGGCATGATTTGACAAAATATTTTCTTTATTCTTGTAAAATAATCCATTATTTTATGAGAAAATATACATAGCATGAAATGAGAATGATATTTTAACTAAAATAAGTTTTTTTTCAAGAAAACATGAAGTTAGATTTATAAATTTATGAATATTTGAAGTTCTCTGACTTTGATTTTTTGTGTTTTCTAAGTTTTTCAATAAGTAGTAAATTGTGAACCAAAACTTGTTTTCTTCCTGCTTTGGGTGGGAATAGAAAACGGTTTTCAAAAAACAAACCAAACATGCCCTAAGTGTTTTATATAGAGAACAAGAACACTACTGGGTGTTCTTGAATCTCTAGATTTCCAAGATTTTCGTGTTTTCTATGCTTTTTCTCGCGAACCAAAACTTATTTTCCCTATTTTCCTTGCTTTCGAGAACAAAAAACGATTTTCAAAAACATAAACCAAACAGGCCCTAAGTGTTTTATAATGATGATACTATTGTAATTTACTCCTTGTCCTAAGTGTTTTTGAAAACACAGAGAACACATAACACCACTTTGGTGTTCTCTTAATCTCTTGATTTAGTATTTTTTATTGTTTCTATCAACTCTTGATAATCATTATGAACTCAAAACTTTTATTTTCATCTAACACTCTATAACGATTTTCAACAGAAATTTCAATGGGATTCAAAGTGTTTTCTCTCATGATGTTATTGTATTATTCATATAATGGATTTTGAGCTGATATATCTTTTACCATATAATGTTCTACCAGATCTCTTGATTTAAATCATTTTTTTATGTTTCTATGTTTTTTTAACAATAAAGGTTATGAACAAACTTATTTTTCATATTCAAACAAAAATGGTTCAGCATGAATAGGACAATTCTAATCTTTTTTCTCTGTAATGATGATCTCAGCACCCTGTTACTCATGTCTAAAATGTTTAAACATAAACATAACACCGCTTTGAATGATCTCAAATCTCACCGGTTTGTTGTTTTATGTTTTCAAAAATAAAGATTATTAACCAAGCGTTTTCAGCGTTTTTTGGCGAAAGCTGATTTTTCCCAACCATAAACCAAACGAGATCTTGAAAGTAACGCAATGATGATCGTTCGTATGGTATTTTATTCGCCCATCGCCGTGCTTTGAAAACGGAAGAATTTGTTCTTCACGTTCTCTCAATCTCTTCGATTGATTTGTTTTTATGTTTCTGTTTTCTGCGTGTTAAAAGGATGTCGGCAAACTTGTTTTTGCTGTTTTCGCCGTTTTAAAAACGAACGGTTTGAACGTCGCCAACCAGTTCTTAAAACGACGCAAATGCGATGATCTTTGGCTTGCTCTGTCTGTGTTGGCTCTGGAAAACGTGGCGCGGCGATCATTCTATGCGATCTGCGATTTGGATTTTGTATTTCGCCTGTTTTGGATAATCGCGTAGAACCAAACTTGTTTTCACATGTTTTCTTGTTTTCCTTGTTTAAAACGAGAAGCGATTTTAACATAGTCAACATATCTCAGAAATTGTTTTATAATGATCTTTACATGATTTATCATAATTCTTTTAGTTTGTCATTTTTTACTTTCTTTTTGTATTGGAAGACAAAAAGTAAAGCTTTAAGTGTGATTGTGAACCTCTGATCAGTGGCTGGCGGAGACCTCACAAAGGTGGATTGGCGACGAGTGTGTGACCACCTCTAAGATGGTCAAGAGTCATGAAAGAAATCTGAGGATTTTCTGGGTTGAATCCTCTGCCTTGTGTATGGAGATCTTCATGATTATGGAGTGATTGTGACCTTCCATCATTTTGAATAAATCTCTCTTGTGCAGAGGATAAATCTCTTCTTCTGTTAAGGATTGGCTGCTTGAAACAGGATAAATATATTTTTTGGCATCTTTATGCCTTCTCATCTTTTCCTCCATATGGACCATATGGAGTGGGATTAAGTTGGATGAGATTAAATCTAAAACAGACCACCTGAGATGTAATACTATGGAAGAGCACCTTGACACCTTGGGCTTGCTTCCAAAAACTTGTGGATGATCTATCATGATCTTAATATGTGAGAGTGGAGCTTGACCGTTTCACGATCTCATGGGATCAAAGCAGATCTGTAAACCATTAAATGTGAGATCTAAAGATTATAATTTTTCTGATACTCATACTATAGTTGATTTGTGCTTTTCAGTGAGAAAATATTGGATTCAAATATTTGATCTGTAGAAGTTAGAAAGATTTAGAAGGAAGATAATAATATATTGAACGATTATGGTGATATGTTGTGGATATCAAAGATAATTGAATGGTGTGTTTCACGACATATATCTGTGACAACAATGATAATCTTGTTACATTCAATACTGATTGATGTTTTCATATATATATAGGGTTAGATAAGAAACTTTCCTTTTACAGTTCAAAACTCTTTACTCTTGAAATTAACCACTGCCTTCTACGATATTCTTTTAAAAATTATCGAAGTCCCTTTATGACTTCAATTTTGGTGAGTTTTTCCGAAAATAGTTTATCTGATTATTTGCGTTTTAACAGTAGCTTTATTGCTCTGATGTGCCGAGGTTCTCAAAGTTTTTGTTCTTTAAAGTTATGGTATCAGATTGTATCGAAGTGGGATTCAGTGATAATGTTGTTTGGTGCCAGTTCGTGTTTGAGGTTTATCCATTACTGCATGATTCTGAAGGTTTTCTAGTTGATATTCTTGGATGCGTGCTGAAGTTAAACCTCTAAATGGAGTTTCTTTTGTATCTTTGAGGTTTTGGTCCTTTTCTGTTTTGTTTTCCTTATGCAAAATGTGAGAGATCACGAAGAAACTACTACTAAATGTTTGGAAGCGTGAGAGGACCCTGGCATGGCGAGTATGTACGACTTTTTGCTATCTTCCATAGAAGAATTGGATCTTGAAACTCAATTCATTTATGGATTGGAGTGTTGACGTTTTTATAGTTTTAACAACAAGTCAAGATAATATATAGTTATTTATAAACGAAGTTCTTTGCCTATTCATTTATCACCTTCTTTTGACAAAGCGTAGTTTGCACTTTGCTGAGCTCTTTGCTTTGTATAGAGCGTCTTTAGACCAATGACGTGGTTATAAAGTGTACTCAACTTTCTGGTTGTTATTTAGCTGATATGAGTTTGTTTCTTACTTTGGGCTGGATAGACCATATCAATAATAGACCTGTTCTGTTTTTAAATTGTAATGGTTCTGGACTCCCTATAAGCGAAAGACTTGTTTTGATGAGATCGTGATCTGAGATAATCAGACTCTCTGAAACACCATTGATGAATGGTCCTTTCATTCAGGTTTGCTGACTTGGTGAGGCCAGCCACTAGAGCGTGCGCGGCTGACGCGTATTTTCTTTTACAAATTTTTGTAGCGATAAACGCCAGTGATAATAGAAATAATTGATTAGGTGGAGAAGACGGTCTGAGAAGAACGTGGACCGACTATAAAAGAGATTCTGCGGGAAGCGATCGCGACTCTCGCGTTTGTGAAGAACTTACAAGAATTAGGTGCTAGCCTTTTTCCTTATATAGTCCCCGTCATCCCCCGCCCATTGCCAGCAGAGTTTATTAAGGGCAAACATTCATCTTCACTAACTTTCTCTCGTACCAATCCCGGTATTCTTCACTACGGCTGGTCAAGAGCCTCAAGCTGAGACCGCTCAAGGAGCCTTGGGTGAATCCATGGGCCTCCGTAAGAGGCCTCGGGGCCGCCCGCCTCCCGCATTATAAGCTAGGCCTGGCTGAGGAGAGCACGTAAGACATTTCTAGTCTCTCCGCTAGTTTTGTCGCGCTGACAAGCCACAAGCCATGCTCAAAGGGAGACTACTCCTAGCTCTGCCATACCAAACGGTAAGCGGCGAAGAGTTCTAGACCAGATGAAGAGGCTTAGAAGAGTCCGACAGTAATTACTATGGACTCTCTAAAACGAGCCTCTAATGCCTTGTCGGCTTTAGAGGGTGCTGCCTAGAATGCTTGTGCATTGCTGGAGGATGAGGCTCCAGCCAGAGGACCTCCCAATGTTAATCAAGGTGTAAGTGAGGCTCCCTCTATAGAGACAGTCGTGGGTCCGTCGCCCCTAACTAGACGATCCAACTCACACTACACCAAGTAGGCAAGGCCAATTCCGATAAGATGGTATCAGTTCCTATGTTACAGATGGAGTGGGGCGTCCTTCGATGGACATGTCGGCTCCTGGTCTAGATGTTGCCCGGTCTATTATTGGATCATTGGAACCCCTTTAACAAGAAGGATTGTTTTAACAAGAAGGACTCTTCGTCGCACATATACGTGAACTCTACCCTAATAACCTCCGAATGCCGATGGTGGCTCATGTTGAGAAGTATTCCATCCCCTTCCCCAACTATATAAAAAAGAACTCCTACCAGAGTGTGGCTAAAGACGGGAAGTATATTGGCAACCACGACTTTGATGAGACGGTCGAGCTAGTATGGCTAAACTTCTAATGTTTAAGCATGTGCTTTATGTTGTGATTTTATCCTAACACTTCTTCTTTTATAGGCTGTCGTCGCTATTTAGAACATGGTGCACTAGAATAAGGAGCTTCACCTTAGGTTGGAAGGTGCCAAGAAGGGCGACTCTTATGCCCAATAAGGCGTTTGGTGCTAACTGTTTTCCCTAGAAGATACCAAGGATGACCAAAGCTAGGGTCAAACACTGGGAGCATAAGGCTAAAGAGGGTACGAAGAGGATTACGGGGGTGAAAAATGAGAGGGATGAGTCCAAAGAAGAAGCTCAGATCGCCCGGTTGGCTGCCGTCGTGGAAGGTGATGTGAAGGCACAAGTAGATGATGATCTAGCTAGGGTCCAAGCTATCCTAGCGATTGTGAAGTAAGCCAAGCACAAGGCTGAGGCTGCCCACTTGAAGGTTGAACTGACTTCTCTTCTGTTAGAGATCGGGGCCGCAAAAGATGAAGTATATTCTCTTCAGTCCTAGGCTGGCAAAGATAAAGAAGCCATAAAGGAGGACTACCAAAAGGACCTGGAGCTAATCTTTTGCTATGGCTACGAATGTTATGTGTTCAAACACAACATCTGTGGAGACCAACCAGAGGTTCCAGATGGCATGCCCGACTCCTCCGACCTACTACCTTCAGACGGTATGGCCGTGGGAATAATGTTCAATTTGTGAGAGGCCACCGTCGGGCTAATTCCAACCATGTTTGAGTGGCTCCAAGAGAATATATCTACATTATTCGATAGTACGAGCCGTAACTATTCTCTTTCTTCATTGGATAGGAGAGAACTGATGTAAGTGAACTTTTTCGGCCCGTCCAGCATTACTTTTTCTAAAGGATCCACAACCAGCGGATCCTTCTCTTCCGCCCTGACCTAGGCTCCCTCCCTCTAGCTCCATACGATAGTTGATACCATTGTCGGGTGGCCAGCTGACTACTTAAAAAGGTCAACCTACCCAACATTAGTCAAATAGCTAACCATTTGGTGGTATGTCGAGGGGATAGCCTTCATCGAGTACAGCCAAACCCTCCCCATTATGGCATTGTAAGGCCTTAAGTCTTCGACAATTGAGAAAAACTTGTTGTGTGACTGGCCATGCCTTTACAAGGAGCGTGACATCCCCTAGCTTTATGGTAGTTGCTCCATTTGGCCCCTTTAAGGCAAAGTGCCTAAGGCCATCCGGCTCTGGCGCTGCGCCAAGGTTGTTCTGGGTCATTTAAATCTAAGTGCCTCAAGGACGCCAGTCTGCTAGGCTACATACCTGTTTCTAGGCCCATTAAGAACAAGTGGGCGCTTAGGCCGATTGACCTAGACATAATCGATCTTCTTTCATGCCCAGAGTTGATGAGATCAAAACTGCTTCGAAAATTATTCTCGCTCTTTAAATTTATTGTTTTCAGAGCCAAGTACATCTTTTATTCATACTAAAAACAGTTTTAACAATAACAGCTTATTAAAATAGGAAGCAAACATGCCTTGATCATTTGTAGGATTTTATAGAGACTCAAACAAGGCTTTCAAACTGGCAATGCAGATATCTTGATAATGTGTAGGAATTAAACTCAGGATCAACATCCTAACCTAACCACGCATGATAGGAAAGGTCTTCACATCCAAACATTAGATTAGAAGAGTGCTTATTATGAGTTTTGTCCCTAAATAATACATTTTTTTTAAATACTGTCTAATACGCTTGAAAAAAATGTCCACGTATCCTCATTAAAACTATAATTGGTGACTATGGTTTTAAATTTTTTGAAGTTAAAACCGTAGTCATCAAATATGGTTTTAAGCACTAGTTTGGACATTATTTTCAAAAACGTATTAGATTGGTTTTTTTTTTGTTTTAAATAATTTATTATTTTAAATAAAACTTTTATTCTTACATTCTTCAAAAGTTGTTATTTCCATCAAAGTTGATGAACTCGTTTCCGATAAATCAACTTCTTCCTCCACAAATTCTTTCCATTCAAAACCCATACCAAATTCGCTACTAAATACTCCAAATGCAACATCGCTTAACCCGCACCCTGACATATCCTCCTCCTGCTCCAAACGTCATCATCTTAATCTCCTTGCTTCCTCGTTATATCGACACGATCACTTCCCTCGACCATTTCTGAATTCCTATTCAAGAACCTCTCTAGAAGAAAGACGGGAAGCAGCATCTATCTTAGTGGTGGCGTATTAGTAGTGGGCTGTGATACATAGGCAAAATACGATGTGACCACGGAGTTTCGAAGAGGGAAATCTGGTGTTGCGAAGAAATTTTGACAATGGGGAACCAGCTTCCACCGGGAAGCGGCCATACTGTAACAGTCCCGGAATGCGGAGCATATCGGGACAAGAAGTCTAAACGGCACGCCCTGGTGTCGAGACCATGGAATGTAACCACGTGAAAAAATACTTCTAGTAATGAATGAAAGACTTACAATTTTTTTTGAAACAAAAGAAAATGGTTGTTGTCGATGTGGATAAGGCTAAGTGTCTAAGGTCGTTTAGCCCCTTCAAGGCTAAGTGCCCATGGCCGCCTTGTTATTTTCACATTAAAATTAAGTGGGTGGCCCACTAACCTAATATTTAGCCAATTAAAAGAATATCCAATATCTTTAAACTGTTATGAAGATATTTACCCTTGATGGAGTGGGTAAATTATAATAAATTATAATATTATTATTTGGAATAAAAAACAAGATTCGAATAACACGTCTTAACGGTTTTTGAACGTGTATTCGACCCTCTTCCTATCACAAGAGTATATATATATATATATAACCCCTTCATGTATGTTAGGGCACCCTTCCATCAATTATTAAAACAATTTCAGGATCAAAGTTTGATAAGGAGAAGAAGAGATCAAGGATTTAAGATCTATAAACTAAAGGGAAATCTCTCATGGCTGCGTGTTCTTCAAACAGTATGTAATCTATATTTTTATTATTATTATTATTATTATTTTATTATTAGAGATGAGTTTGAATTCAATGATCTGGAATATTGTGTGTTAATTTCACATAAATCTCAACAAATGGGTATCGTAGCTAGATTGAATTTAAATATTCGAATCATTGTTTTATAAAGATTAAATTTTGAGATTTATCTTCGATTCATTTGTCTCACTAAAATGAATAAAAAAAAATTAATTAAACAAAATAAAGACCAGCCTCAACGCGTAGAAGGAAGATTTTTATTTTTCCTTGCAACGCTAACTGATCAATGCCGGCGGAGGGGCGCCTGTTTACGCCGTCCGTAGCCGTTGTGTATTCATTGCCGACGCCATGGCGCTGCCACTCTATCTTTCTGCTGCAAGCACCGCTTTCTATCCGTTTGCAAATAAGCCGCTTTCAGCGCCATGACACCATATTAGAAGCTTCAATAAAGGAGAAAATATAGAATCACAAAGACTGTTAGGCCGATTGTTATTATCACTTATTTGAATATGAAACCAAAATTTCTTTAAGATGTCCATGTATCCGTGATTTTGAACCTTGTGAAATTATTATTATATCTGATGAATGCCGATTTCTTTGATTTATTATGATTGGTTATTGAACCGATGATTAAAGATACTATTTCCTTGATTTTAACTCAAATAAAAGAATACCATTTCATCTGTGAAATTTATCCAAATGACAATTTAAAATAAAGGTTAACTAATTTCAGATAGCTGCCAAAGTAACCTAAATTAGTGAGCCTTGTATTTATTGAATTGCATAAAAGGAATAAAGGAGACTTATAAAATTTTTAATACTCCTTTATAATTAGGAGAATGAGACTAACCTAAAGGGAGAGTCAATTTCTACTCTTAATTATTAATTAATGGTTTTATTTTGTGTTGCTTAGAAAGGTAAAATGGATACCCAAAGGTAACATATAAATGACACAAAATAGTAAAGTGTTTTAAGTTCCCTCCAAGTGAACACTGGATATGTTAAAATTTACCCAAAGGAGAATTTTAATGATATCAATAGTTCATTGCTATTTATTTTATACTTGAGGCCTTATTGTGAGCATTGTTCTATTTTTGTACGCTCCCACTTCATTACACTCTCTTGCATCCGAATGACTATTTTGATGGGTCAAACTTTTCTAAATGGTATGAAAGGGTTCAATTTCACTCGCGTATTGGATCTCGACCGCTTTAATAAACGATAAACCTCATGAAGCTTCGTGATGACAAGATCTCGAGCAAGTGGAACAATCAAAAGCCCGCAAGATCCAACAGACTCAAAGATGATGTTTATGAGGAATGACTATTGCCAATAATATCAAGACCTCTCTCCTCAAACCGAAGCCACTCGAAATTTCCGAATCATGGAGGAGCGCTTCAAACGCGACTAATAAGTCCTCGGCAGGCATTGATGGTCGACCGACCACCATGAAATACATGATGGTTAGAAAGGTATTCAAGAACATATTTTAAACATGACTAAAAAGGCCGCAGTTTAAGGCACTAGGCATGGGTATGGATGAGTCCTTCTTGGTAATAATTTAGTTCCAACTCACTTCCATCATTAGCTTGCTCTCCATCTCAAAAAATCCACTATAATACTAATGTTGATCGTTGGAAACTTGAATGAGCCCACCAAGAATGTATACAAGAGGAAGTGAGATTAAGACAAGAAGGACATAATCTTGCTCTTGCTATAACTCATGGAGTCAATGAAGAAGAAAGGAAAATTAAAAAGGAAAGAACTTTCCACCTAAGAAAAGTGGGCCTGGGGAAGGTAGCCAAATTCATGATGGAAAATTCAATGGTGTTGCTACTTTGTGGCAAGAAAGGGCATGTGAAGAAGGATCAGATTGCGCAAGGCTTGGTTCGAAAAGAGAGGTATAAATCTTCTTTGTATGTTATGAATCAATCTTGGTCAAGTTCCTTCAAATACTTGCGGATTGATTTCGAGCCATAACCTATGACTAATTCTAATGGATTCCTTACAACTGTGAAACCAAAGGAAAGTACAGCGTTCTTCTATATGGGAAACCGCCTCTGTCGAGTGATAGCTCTGGTACCTATCGCCATTATTAGAGACGGGTCATCGAGGGATCTTTAAACACTTTTTATATACCTTCTATCTCTAGGAATTTAGTGTTTCATGTCCCAGCGATTAGATGCTCTTGGATATTGTTTTGTCGATTCTGGACAATTAAGTTTGATGTTAAATTCTGTTACAGTTGGTTCTGGTATTTTATTTGATGGTTTATATAAAATTTCCTTGAATCATGAATTTGCCTGACTTGTTAACCACAGCCTTGTTCAAATGTTGATTTCAAAACGTGGCTTAATTAATCAAGAAATTCTTTCCAATCTTGTAGCACAGAAGACTAGGGCACATCTCTAGGAAGAGGGTGAGAGATTAGTGAAGGAAGGAATTTTGCTGAAATCTTGACTTCATTTGATTTCATGTATGTGGATTGCATAAAGGAAATACAAGTAAACATCTGAAAGAAGATTGCCATAAGAAATATTAGGCTCCTTGAGATAAATTCATCTGAATATTTGTGGACCACTCTGTCTCATGTTTTCTACAGGGAGAGAAATATTTTATCACCTTTATAGATGATCTATCTCGTTATGGTTATGTTTTATCTAATGCATGAAAAGTCTTGAGCCCATTGACATGTCATGAGATGTGTTCTCATAGCAGAGGTCGAGATATGGTGAAATAAAAAGATTAAAATTGAATCAGATCGGCGGATGATATTTATAACCAGAGATATGATGAATCGGGGACAAAATCATGGTCCTTTTGCCAAATTCCTTGAAAAACATGGCATTTGTGCTCAGTACACAATGCCTGTTTTCCCATGACAGGAATGGTGTTCTTTGAAGGCGTTATGTCGCACATTAATGGAAATGGTTACTGAAACTATGATGAGTTGTCTCTTGTACTTATTTCTTGTGAGGTAAAAGCCTTAAAAGCAAATGCATATCTTTGAACGAGTTCCTAATGAGCAGTTCCAAAACTCCTTTCGAGTTATGGTGTAGGAAACCTAAGCGAGACATATATATGGGGTTTGTCAGTGAGGCAGGAATCTATCTTCCACATGAGAAAAAGCTTGATTCGAGGAAACGATATTTGGATATTTCATTGGCTATCGGGGATAAATCCAAAGGGTGCAAAATTTTATTGTACAACCACGGTCTGTAGAGAATAGTTGAAACGATAATGCGAGATTCTTGTAGAGAATAAAACGAAATTAAAGTGGGAGTAATGAGCGAAAGGTAGATGTGAGGAGATAAGGTGGATATCCACCACTTTTTTTGCAGAAATTATTATCCTGACTTGTTCGCAAGTTGAGGAAAATGGCTAACATTATAGAGATGGTTCATTACCACGAGAAATATTTTACTGCCGTGAAAATCTTGTAGAGCCACCACAACCGACACCTTTGTGGAATCTCAAAGAGAAAGAGACTTGCCATTATAGATGATTATGTGGTTGTATTTACAGGAATACGATTTTGTCTATTGGGATAAAGAGGAAAGGATCGGTTTCGTTTTCACAAGCCATGGAAGAAGTGATGATTCTATTAAATGGATGGAAGCTATGAATGAAAGTTGAAATCTGTGTGTATAACGGTGTGCAGGATCTCATCGAATTACTTTATTATCGGATTTAGTAAGCAGAATAAGGTGTAAATGGGTCACACAAGACAAGCGCATGATGCTAAAGGCAATATCAAGCGATTTGGGGCGGACTTGTGGCCAAGGTTTCACTCAAAGGAAGGTATCGATTACAA